>JAGFBZ010000739.1:322500-482500 GCA_018398805.1 Hirundichthys speculiger | reverse complement strand
TTTGTTGAACTAAATTCAAGGGCAAAAGCAATCTCCAGTCCCTCAGACGTTACGGCATCAAAAACCTTCATTCATCAAGAGATTATGTCACTACATGAGTGAAGAACTAGTGTGGAATATTTAGTTAAGCTCTCTAGTATGGAGCTACATTCATAAAAACTGTCAAAAAAAAAAAAATGTTTTGGGATGGACCGTGACATTATGGACGGACAATGCTCCTGCACACTTTAAGACATTTTTTATCTATTTATTTTTGGTCAGGAAGAATGAGACGATACCACCTTCAGATGCAGATTATTTCATGTAGATGGGTTCAACCCACCAGCCACTGTAGCGGGTACGTAAACCAGAAAGGCATAGACAATAACCACGGAGGTTCTGACAGTCCACAAAACTATTTATGTGAGACACCAATTGTGTTTTTTTTCCCAATGAAAAGTGAAGATTATTAAACAACTGTGTAGGGCAGCCATTCCCAAATTTTAGAATATCAAGGCCCAATTTAAAATGTGAAAAATCTCCGTGGCCCACCCAGACCTTTAATCACAACTGTGATCAACATACAGGACTAGAAGCGATGTTCCGATATTAATGTGAGGGGTCTCAACAAATAAGGTGACACTTCTTATTACCTCCGCCAAGGAAGGTTATGTTTTTGTCGGCGTTTATCTGTGTGTTTGTCTGTCTGTCTGTGTTCACGATAACTCAAAAAGTTATGGATGGATTTTGATGAAATATTTTAGGATTTGTCGGAAATGTGAAAAGGAAGAACTGATTTCATTTTGGGTGTGATCCGGAAGAAATCCTGGATTCTGGATCACTTTCTAATTTTCGATAACATTGCGGTCAATGGGGCCAAAAACTTTGTTTCTCAATATCTCCATTAATTATTGCCCAAAACTCATGAAATTTGACTCAGGAATTGATAATGGGAACCTCTATCAAATTTCGAAGGCGGATCTGGATCTGATCTAGAACGGAGGATTTTATCGCAATCTGTAAATTGCTATATGGGGGAATTGTTGCGCTTGGCGGAGGTCTGCGCTCTCTGAGTGCTTTTCTGGTATTAAGTTAAGATTTCAGTAAAATAACACTTAACTGGTTTGTTTTAATACTTCTTAATGTTTTTTTTTTTAAATCATGTCATGAATAATTTACAGTAAATATATTTTAAAAAGATTAAAACGTATTTGTTTAATTTTCAATTACCTCTCACGGCCCACCTGTAGTACCATGACGGCCCACCAGGGGGCCGCAGCCCACACTTTGGGAATCACTGGTGTAGGGCGTTCTGTCAAGACAAATTAAAGTCATCCAGGTGCTACAGTCAGCATCCAAAAAAAAAGATGCCATGAAGTCAGTTAAGAACCGGAGGATAAATGTAAAAGGTCCATCCAGTTTAGAAAACGCCTGCACAATCACAAACGACGACGGCCGCCTCGAGATTACAAACCGCAATGCAGCTGACTTGTCTTTTAAAGGTGGGGTAGGTGTTGTTTTTTTGCAACACTTTTTACAATATTGCCTGAAAACCTTTTCACATTCCCATTGCACCCACTGAAATAAAATGTTTGCAAAAAAAAACGAAACGTTTTGGTCCAGTCTAGAGGGTATTATCAGAGAAAAACTCATTGGCTGCATAATACATCCATCAAATATCAATGCACTCCCACCCCTCCCTCCCTCCCTGCGGTTCATGTAGTCGTGAATCGTGTGAAGGCGTGGTTTCGAGGGGTGAGCTGAAGAGGAGGAGGCGGAGCCTTTGGGAGGAGGGAGGGAGTGTATATTTTCAAAATCTCACTTGAGTTGGATTGCTGGAACCGTTTTTCAAACAACACCTACCCCACCTTTAAGTGAGCGTTTCACAAAACAATAAAATATAAATAAGACATACGAAGAGCAGACATCTCATTTAGCTGAACAATTGTGCATTTGTGCTTAGGTGACAGAATGGTTTTAACAGTATTGTTCACTTGCAGTGAAATATTTAGTTGCAGACAGAGTTTGAAATCCAGCTGAGGCACATGGGCTAAAAACTAAAAAAAAAAAAAAAAGTTCATTTCCAGCCCTGCCTGAAAGCTTAATTTCTTTGTACTGTCAGTGCCAGAGGGTCTTTGAGCTGTTATGAGAAGTGATGGGCAAAATTACAAAGTGCTAAAAGGCCTGACCATCCAGACTTTATTCGTAAAGAGTTACAGTCCCGAAACGCCAAAATGATGCTTTCATGAGTTGTTATATGTAAAACTCATGAAAGCTGACGAGACAAAACATTAAATTACGGCCTAAAAGTAAATGCTTCTTCAGAAAGCCACCTGTATTCGGTCTTTGCATTCATATTTATGCAGTTCAGGTCCAACAGTCACAGAGCTGAATGCTTTCCTACAGTGCCTCTCTCTGGGACAACGCTGCACTCACTGATGTTGTGAAAGCAAACCATCCATGGAGAAAAATGGCTCAACATTGGCGCAAAGGACATGAAATCCTTCATGAAATAAAATCACCACAGATAAAAAGCTTCTGTGATTTTTTTTTTTTTTTTTTTGTACTGATACTGCTACTGAACTGTCCTCATAAGTCAAATGTGGCCGGCCACGTCATTTTATGTGGCCCTCGAGAGCTTGTGCATTATTGGCTTAAAATTGAAACCAATATTTTAAGACTTAAAATAAGCTTACGCCGCTTTAAAGCGCATATTGACAATAAAATATATTTCCCATAATGCATTTTCGTCTTTACCCACAACGATAACAGTATATAACCAATACGAACGTTATGTAACGAATACAAGTTTGTACCTCAAGGTGAAGAAACAGTAGGCCTGTCTTTTGTGTTATGAGGTGGTGTCAGTCGTGAAAGAGCATAATCTACGTTGGCGTTTTGACAGCAAACACGAAGCTAAGTATGCTAAATTTAGCCCGCAAGAAAATCAAAGAATCACTTCCGCTTCTAACCATTACCTTGCGCAAGAGCAGGTTTACAACCACAAACCCTGAGTTTAATATGATAATGAGTTAGATATTTGACACTTGAATACATAATAAATACAGAAACCGTTGATTTAACAAGGTGTAGTTATATTTATTTTGATTTATATTGCATTTTTTTACATTTATGCTGTCAATCTGGCCCTTCGATGGTAACGATGATGCTGATGTGGCCCTCAGTGAAAATGAGTCTGACACCCCTGTCATAAGTGTTAGCTGTCTGAAAACGGTAACCCATGCAGTGCATTCCTTTATTTTCTTTTTTTAAAAAACAGATCTTTCAGCCCTCAAAGCTGAACACGTTCGCTCTAAAAGGAGAAGAAGCAGGGCGCTATCTGCTTGCATTAACTCTTACAATTCATCTGGACGATGATCAGAGGTGCACTCGCTTTCATCAGCAGCCTAGCGAGCTAATTTCAGCGAGCAATCTGCTTGACAAATTGAAACCATGTTAACAATTAATTAGCAGAGAATAAACAGGTGTTTGTCGACAAAAAAATGAGATGGCACTCGTCCACATTGTTCTGTGAGCTCAGCTAATCCACACCAGCACACCCGCATGGACACGTAGGAGCACGCAAAAGTGCACGTGCACAGCCTTGGATGTGCACACACACATATAATCCAGTATGGGACCTAAAAGACCTAAAAAGACTTGCTTCTTGCTTGTGTCGCTGCATAAACAATTGTCACAGCTTGCTCTTGCAACTCACACAACAGTTAAAAAGACAATGATGCGACAGGCCTCATGCTGCGTCTTCCGCAGGCTACTTACAATTAGCCAGCTGGCAGATCAACCAACCACAAGATCCGGATTTTTTTTCAGAGCTGGGCCACGTCGTCGTCATCTCCAAGGACAGAATGTGATGTTATACAAAATAACCAGCGAGATGGACCTCAGCTTTTTGAGCTTCTGTGCTCGAAACACACAACAACATGAGATGTCATCGAGTTCATCCCAAACTGGGATACAAATTAGCTTGATAGAAGAGGAAGAAGGGAAATTTTAAAATTTGTTTTCTCCTCTCTCTCTATTTTTCTCCATTTCCATCTGTTCTTGTCATGATGGGGTGAAGCAAAGTGGAAAATAAATGAATAAATGAATGAAAGAGCCAAGTTCAGGCCCGCTTGGCTCCCCTGCAGATCTCCATCCATCTCTAAGCGGCTTCTCGTTAGCTCGCCCTTGAACGAAGCATAAGGTGGGTTCAGTCCAGTCCGCTGGCATGTTTATGATCTTTGTTATGGAGTGTAATTAATAGGCAGATGCCTTGTGACCTTGTAGGTCCCATAATAAAAATCTCCTTGCATGAAGCCCAATAAATAGGAGATTTAATGCTAAATTAAATACATTTTTTTTATTATTTTGTTTTATGTTACAGTTGCTAATAAGGGTGAAACTTGTTGCTTCCTTTAATGAAAAGCCAGCAATTAATTTTGGCTTTCTTCAAAGCAAAATCAATAATAGGTTGAGGAGGTAAGAAAATAAATAAATAATAGCTCCCGTATATATTCCAGATGGACTTGGATGATGAGACTGGCGGTCATTCTAAGGGGATGAACGTCGTCTTTGGCAGGTTAGCTGCCAGTACTCAAACAATTTTGAGTGAGAGTACAGAGACCCCTTCGCTAGAGCTGGGCAATATTAGGAGTTTTGGTATCGATCCAATACCAATTAAATATAGGGCCAGTATTGCCGATACCAATATCGATACTATTTCATATTAAGCTTAATCTATCATGAACTTTTGTGATTTTTGTCTTTGGATTATTCTGTTAAAGCCAAGAATAGAACTTCATCAAACCTTATGTCTACAACATTTTTGTAAAAATATTCTTTTGAGTTGAATTTCTGTTCATTATGTTTTTTTTCTAGTCCATTTATATTACAGTGATCCCTCGCCAATTCGCATTTTAAGTTCAGCGGTTTTAGTTATTCGCAGATTTTTTTTTCAGAAATATATAATATTTTAAAAAAATCAAGAAAAATTGCGGAAACATCACAGGATGTTGTGCGTGTTCTCTCGCAGCAAAGAAATGTTGTGAGCCAGCCTGGCCCCTTTAAGAAGATGGCCTTATGGGTAATGGTGTGGCCTTATGGGTAATGTAGTGTGTGTGTCGTGGGACGGCAGAATGAAAACAATGTTAGATAAAAGAGCGGTTTCTTTACTACGGTTCAGAGACCAGAGGCTGTGAAAGTAACAAAGACCACAATTGAGCCTTTGTCTTGTTTCGCTGCAGTGTCTCGCTACTTTTTTGCGGTTTTTAAACATATTTTAGACACATTATTTAGGCTCAAGGGGCTCCGGCTCCAGTTAGCGGATTTTGATTCTCGCGGGGGGCACCGGTACCCATTAACTGCAAAAAATGAGGGATCACTGTATATCTTTCAATACTTGTGTAATTTTGTTTGCACTGTGTGTGCTTTCCTGTTGCTTTAACTCTAAAAATGTCCCTGTCGTGGGATAAATAAAGGATTATCTAATGTTGTTTTATCTTATCTTAGATAACACCTTTCAGTGGGATATACAATACGTACTGGATTATTTCAAGGTCGTAACTATATTTTTTTGAGTTGGCTCCTGTAATATGCGACTTAAGTAACATGTACTTTAAAAGTTAATATGAGTTGATGCTGAAGATGACCACTCTTATCTGCCTGGATACTCTCTGTTGGAAAGAAAAAAAAGGAAAGAAAAAAAGCTTGAGTATCGATCTTTTTACATGAGTATCATTCGATATCAATACCAGCGTTGGTATCGATATTATCGATATTTGGATCGATCCGCCCAACTCTACCCTTCTCCCTCTCTTTTCATTCCACGTGTTTTCAGCAGTGTGTCTTCGTGTGAAGCACCGTTGAGATCCTGAAACACCTTAATAAAAGGCGTCTTTGTTCCACGGCCCTCAGTCGTGGCTTCAGATGTGTGCTCGACAGTGTCACCTGTGTTTTTCCTCGTTGCGGTGAATAAAAACAGACCCACGTAGAGCTAAAAATGTTTACCATCAATGCGCAAGGCTCCTCGGTGCCAAAACACTGGTGAGGGGCCTCAATGTGTTCAGGGGAGACAAAGGACTGGCTTTGGCAGCTGTCCTGATAGTAACAAGGATCTAACCGCCCGTATTTGTCCCTATTATGTCTGATGTAAAACCCCGTACGTTCCCGGTGTTTTGTGACCATTTCATCGGCTCCGGTGGTGGAATCTGAACTGACAGGCAGAAACTGTCAGATCCTTCTGGTAAAAAGCAAGCGGACCACAGGCTGTCACAGCCAACAGATGACATGTAGTGGGAGGGAGAGGTGTGAGACCCTGCGAACTAAGAGCCTGAGGACCTGGGGGGCCGACCCAACTCAGACAGCTCACCCTTAGAGCGAGCCTGGCCTGCATCGTGTCACGCAGCACACTGCTGCCTGGCCCACCTAAAACCACGGAGACCAGCCAAGGATAAACAGTGAAGAGCCCCCCCGAGTTCAAAATAACTCACCCGTGGGTTGAAGACCATCAGTTATCAGGTTATAAATTTTTTTCTTTGCATAGAATTGTCAGGAATACAAGAGAGGATATATTAGCAGCATCCAAGGTTAATATTTGAAGCCGACACAGACTTCTCTCTGAATTTAGTGGGCTATCTTCCCCAAGTACAACGGTAAATCAGGCCGAAGCTGCTCAAGATTCACAAATCAGTCGGGAATGAGGCCTCTGTGAGAAAGACAACAGAAGGACACGTGTCGGAGTTGTATTCTGTAAGGGATATGCAGCTATTGATTTTTGCCGTGCAGTAGCCTAAACTCTCTGTTGGAGTTTTGCAGAGTGAAGGTCGGTCAAAGATGCGGACGGAAACCTGATGTCCGTCTGAAACTCTCTGGAGGACGGACCAGGACTGCAGAGGAGGATGACGCCGTCGGGCCTGTGAGTTATGAGCTCAAGACTAAACGGTAGTCTTTCAAAAGAAAGTACTTTATTTTCACATAGGAAAGGACATAGCAGCAGCACCTGTGGTCCCGAGAGAAGCTCGAAAGACAGCTAACAGACTGAAAACAGAGCAGGAACTAACCATTGACCTACTATAACTTCTGCTCTCTGGATACCTGAATCAACTTGGGCAAGTGCAGATGGTATGAGGACCGCGTTAACAGGATGGACGCAGGCTGCTAGTTTTGTTCTCAGTAAAAAAAATAAATAAAAAAAAAAATTATATATATATATATATATATATATATATATATATATATATATATATATATATATATATATATATATATATATATATATATATATTAGGGCTGGGCAACAATTAAAATTTTTAATCACGATTAATCCCATTATTTCCCTGATTAATCATGATTAATCGCATTGTATACGCAAAATCAAATAATGATTTCAAAAGTAGTGTAAAATGCACTTTTGTTTAAATGTTCTGCTGCCATATGAACTAAAGTGCCATAACATTTGTTGTTCAAACACTTTTAACATCAGCACTCATCAGTAACACATCTTAGAAAATTTAAAATAAAATAAAGCTTATTGCCACTGCCAGGGCATTAATGTCATCCTGTTTTTATGAAAATTAAAAAAAGTAAACAAACAAAATCCAAAAAAAATGATTGTGGCTCAGCACAATCAGAACATTAAAACAGGTAATTTCTGAGGTAACAGCAGAGAAACTTTTAACGGGGAGTTAAACTTGTCAGTTGTTACAAATAACCTTGTTTCTGTTGAATCATCATCGTCTGGGAGAAACTTTAAAATGAAAATGTCCATGTTAAAGTTTAGTAACTTTACCAATCCTTGTATCATTCATTCTTTCCATCTTCAATTGTCAATCAAAAATTCAAAAAAATTAAAAAAGTGACATTTCATTACGTTTTTCGTTTTTTAAACTACCACAAAAAAACGGGGGAAAAAAAGCCTGTTTTTATATATATATATATATATATATATATATATATATATATATATATATATATATATATATATATATATATATATATATATTTCAATTTTAGACTTGGATCAAAAATTAAAAAACGGGCCACGGAACTGAATTTATTTTATAATCAAAGACTGGACTTTCTGTTGTCATTACACATCTTTGCCACTAGATGGAGCCGCACTGAAGTAACCAGCTAGAGAACAGCAGGACAGTGAACACATGGAGCAGATCTGATGGAACATGGAGGAATGACGCGAATGTTTTGTTTCAGTCCAGAATTTTTTCAGACAGAATTGTTAATATTGCTACCTGAACTGTAAAGTACACAAATTTTTACCGTTCTCCATGTCTGTTTTAGCTTTTCTTTATGTTTACCTGCCAATTGTCTTCCGGTTCCGCAGCAGCCAGAAACAGACTTTTAAAAACAAAAGCATGTTGCTCACATGCTTTTTTTGTTATATATATATATATATATATATATATATATATATATATATATATATATAGAGAGAGAGAGAGAGGAGAGAGAGAGAGAAACAGACTTTTCAAAACAAAAGCATGTGAGCAACATGCGTTAACGCGTGATAAAATAAATGTCGGCGTTAATAAATTAATGCGTTAATGCGATAACGCGTTAAATGGCCCAGCCCTAATATATATATATATATATATATATATAAAAATATATATGTGTATATATATATATATATATATATAATAATACCCAGCCTGCATCAGTAGCAGCTCATCCTGACCATGACTGCGTCATATTCTGTTCTACAAGGCTGTGTCGTTTATCTCCCCCGGCATCGTTTATCAATGAAATAAAAAACCATTAGACTGAGATTTCAGCTCATCAGATAAAAAGCTGTAAATGTGAGCGTCATGCATGCAAATAGTTTTTTTGTTTTTTAAACCTATCCAAGCAAGCTGCCGCCCGTGAAGGTGGAATGATTTCAGACGAGCTGTCAAGAATAAATCACACTGAGAAGAGGTGAAGCAACATATTTCACTCCTGAAACTTTATGGGTGACAGTGTAGTTGTGGCGCCGAAACAAAACCAAAAGGGAGTGAAACGGGGGATGGATTTGAAGCAGTTTGATGCCCTTGGAAAGAAAACTGGCTGAGACAGAAATTATGTTTTTTTTTTTTTTTTTTTGGACATTCAGAGCTAAACACACTGTTAACCTATATGTGCTCACAAAAAAAGATCAACATCTCTCTCATAAACAATGCTTGTTTAGATTATGCACTGATATGCCTCTTTTTTTTTTTTTTTAGCATTATGTGATGAAAATAGTCCAAGTTCCAGATGAGGATAAAAAAGAAAAGAATAAAAATGAAGACAAGTCCATCTGACAATCATGTCTAATCTTAGCCTGCAGTCCCAGATCGAGATAGAACATCTTCAGCTGCAGAGGAGCACACCCACTAGAGATTCGACGCACGTGCACGCATGCACACATACACATTCACCTCAGTGATCATGTGGCATTGAGTGTCATTACTCTCAGCATCCCAGGATGCCCTCTGGTTAGCTGCAACAATCTGTTTACGTCTCTGGACTGTGACTTTGTGTATAAGTGTGCTTGTTTGTGTACTTGTAAGGGAGAGTGAGGGATGGGAGGCGTCTGGAAGACAGTGACTAATGGATGGGGGGTGGGGGGGGTGGGGGGGGGGGTAATGAAAACTGTCAGTCGACAGTGGCTGCCACATGACTCTTCTGGCACTCTGTCCTGATTCTGTCCTGGTGGGAGCAATACAGTTGCAATAGCTAATAACTACACTTATTAATTAATTACTAAATAATTTGGCTATTTAATTACATATTGACAACAGTCCTTTCTTGAGTCGGTATGTAAGAATGCCGACATCTTTTCTTAGCATTTTCGTTTACAGACCTCTGCAAAATGGTGCAACCGGAGGGTTTATTCATGCCAAGTGGTTTAATTAGAATTATAATTGTGTCACAGTTCATGTAACAGGTTTCGTGTGTGTGTACTAGTAATTGAAAATAGCTGAGGCCTAAGGAGGGGAGCTGCTCATAAAAAGATGAACTCCATGTGACATCTGTTTTTTTTTTTTTTTCTTTTTATATAACACAGGTGCACAAAAGCTGTGTCACTTCATTTGCACCGGACGTTTGGGAGAAACCCTGCAGCAGAGGATGCAGAGTGCAGAAGAATTTCATGCTTGTGAGCTATTCTCATTGGTGCCTAAAGGTGGCAGTGTTGCTTCACAGTCGGGCTCCAGGGTGTTGAGGCTCTCTGCATCCACCCTGACGGTGACGAGCCCCTTAAATGAGCTCACCTTTGATTACAGTCGAGCAAAGTTATAACTCACTTGTGATTTCTGGATGTAGGAAATTATATTCTTGAGGGAAGAACCCCCCCCCCCCCAAAAAAAAAAAAAAAAAAAAAGAAAGAAAGAAAACAACTCTAAAATGGAAACAAATTTCTTTGATCATGATATATAACAACTTTGCAATATGATAAATAAATGAAGTGCCTGTTCAAATGCCATTCTTGTGCACAACTGGCTTTGTTTCACGAGCGTGCACGCTAATAGGCCGTGGCGGAGGATTGTGAAGCAGCTCGAGCCGTCACACAGCAGGGGGCAAACCAGAGCTGGAAATGAACTGCAGCTCATGGACAGAAAACACGGTGGGGAATATCTATTCCTGTCTTTTAAAGCAACCCGATGTATGAACGTGGGCTTGTGTGTGTATTTGCGGAGTGGCGGGGGGGGTAGTGGTGGTGGTGATGGTGGTGGTGGTGGTGGTAGGGGGGGGTGATGTGCTCCCAGGGCCGTCCCTCTAGAGTCGGCTCCACGTCCTCTGCTTTTCCCCCTGAATTAACTGATTTATTTTTTTAACGAGCCATTGAATCCTGATCAAACTTTCACAGCTCTTCCTGATATCCCCCCCCCCCCCCCAGGGCTCCACAGAGGCTCCGACCAGGGACGAGCGTCAGTGCGTCATTTACACATCAAGGAGCTCTCAAATCTAATTTTCATAGAACATCACCTTTTCAGGAAGTGTTTTTTCCACGCGCCTGCAATTGAGAATCTTCCCGCTGAGTGGTTTTTCAAATTTCCAGCGTCACATCTGTGACTCTGTGCTTTGCCAGTAAATGATGAATTAAATTTTGCATGAGCGGGCTCGTGCAAGTTAGAGAAAGGGGGGGGGGGGGGGGGGGGGGGGGGGGTGTGACAGTGATGAGGACAGAAAGTTAGGGTGATATTCAGAAAGGAAAGGCTAAATTAATTAAAAAGATATCATCTCCCTGCACGCCTCGGTGGAAATACTGGAGTTAATTCAAACACCTTCCGAAAAGGTGCAACCTTAAAATTCTGTTCATAATAATAAGATGTAATTTAAAATTTGAACTCGTGTCTTAAATCTACAATGGAGTATTAGGGCCACACTGAGAAAAAAAATTGTGGGCAATAATTTTTTTTTTTCATTCCTCACTTACAAGAAGAAAGTCAAAATGTCGAAAATAAAGACAAAATGTTGAGAATAAAGTTGAAATGTTGAAAATAAAGACAAAATGTTGAGAATAAAGTCAAAATGTTGAGAATAAAGATGAAATGCCGAGAATAAAGTTGAAATGCAGTTTCCAGAATAAAGTCAAAATGTCAAGAATAAAGTCGAAATGTTGAGAATAAAGTCGAAATGTTGAGAATAAAGTCGAAATGTTGAGAATAAAGTCGAAATGTTGAGAATAAAGACAAAATGTTGAGAATAAAGACAAAATGTTAAGAATAAAGTCAAAATGTTAAGAATAAAGATGAAATGTCGAGAATAAAATCAAAATGCAGTTTCCAGAATAAAAACGAAATTTCGAGAATGAAGTCGGAATGCAGTTTCCAAAATAAAAACGAAATGTTGAGAATAAAGTCGAAATGTCGAGAATAAAGTTGTAATGCAGTTTCCAGAATTCCAGAATCGGTATAGTTTCTTTTTCTGAATAGGCGCAATTTCTGACACAATCTCTTCAAAGTACGAATCCTTATTATAATACTGTGTCTATGTGATAAAAGTACATAGACACAGACATTATGTTGGTAGAGTTAAGCTGGTTTGAATAAATCTTTAAGACAACTTTATTGTGGAAACTGCATTTCGACTTTATTCTCAACATTTCGACTTTACTCTCGTAAGTGAGGAATAAAAAGGAAAATCATTGCCCACATTTTTTTTTCTCAGTGTGGCCCTAATACTCCGTCGTATAAATCTAACTTGTGGTTCGTGTTGTAAATTGAGGCGACGGAAAGGCGGGCGGTCTGCGGTGTTTGTGCACGATCTCCTGACCCAGCTGGAGACGAGCTCATGACAAAATGATCGGTGCTTTTTTTTTTTTTAACTAACTTTGAAGGAATAACTGACAAGAACGTTGCAAGTGGAGTCTCCAAGCGAGGGCCCTGCTGCGGCGACGACAACAAGGAGCTCTCGCACGTTCTTCGCGTCTCGCTGCTCTCCCGTCGTCGCCTTTTGTAATTGTAATCAGAGCTTCGCTCCGAGGAGACTCGGGCAGCTTCCTGCACATTGTCGGAAACGTGGAATTTCAATGAACTCGTACAGCAGTTGTAACGAAGCTAAAGCCGGGGATGAGCGCTGCGGCGCCATGTCTCTTTCTCCCGTCTCCTTTCTGTCACGGCAGCCTCCCTAATCACCTTTCAACCCGGCAGACCCGCCGTCCCCCCGCCGCACACCTCTGCGGGCCGCCAGCTCTCGTCGCTGCCACCTTTGATGTATTCTACAGAAAAATCGGCGCAGCCTCAGCGCCGGGGAGCGGCGTGACAGAGCCATCCACTTCTGCTTCCCTGTCTGCTCTTGATTAATTCACAAGTCCAAAACAGTAACTTCCTCTGACACTAATTTCCTATATAACATGACATCTCTGTAGTTGGCAGGCAGGCAGGTCCACGGTTGCCTGAATGCTGAATTCTTTCCTGTAATAAATCATTAGCCATTAGGGACCCGTGTGCCCTAAATGACTTAAACAAATGAACTGGTCTGCTTTAATAAGACCTTCCATTACCTGAATATGTTTTAAAGGCAAAGGGGGTAAAAAAGTAATATGACAGGGGCGTATTTGTCCTGGAAGCTCTGGAGTAATAAAGCGTAAATTTAAAATAGTGCAACGCTTTGAAGATGTCACAGATGCATTTTGTTTTTATTCACAATATGGCAAAGAGCACATGTCCAAGGTTTAAATTGAGGAAACGGACCAGTCCATATACGTCTGGGAACTATGAACCTTTTGTAACGGGTGCAGGATGTGGTTTAATTAGAGTTAGAAGGCCCTTCCCTGCAAAAGATATCCAGTAGTGTCCAGTCCGTAAATCGCTAATGCCCCCCCCCACACACCTCCGCTCTTTGAACTGAGTGCTGATGACGAGCCTGATGGTCCCCTCGCCTCTTTAGTCCACGGCGGCGGCGTCTGGGGGTCCCAAAAATAATAATTTAAAATGTTGATACCAACCCATCTGACCACAGGACAGTTTCCCAGTTTCTCTCAGTCCAGAGCTTTGTCCCACAAAACATGACGGCGCTTCTGACTCATGTTCCCTCAAGACGTGTTTGCGTGACAGAGCTTCAACCTGCACTCGTGCATGACACGACACACTGCGTTCAGTGATTTCATAGTGCTTTCCATAGCATGATCATGCCTTTCTTTTACCTCCGCCAAGGAGGTTATGTTTTTGCTGGCGTTTATCTGTCCATCTGTGTTCAAGATAATTAAAAAAGTTATGTATGGATTTTGATAAAATTTTCAGGAGTTGTCAGAATTGTGAAAAGGAAGAACTGATTTTATTTTGGGTGTGATTCGAAAGAAATCCTGGATTCTGGATCACTTTCAAATTTTCGATAACATTGCAGCAAATGGGGCCAAAAATTTTGTATCTCAATATCTCCGTCAATTATTGCCCAAAACTCATGAAATTTGACTCAGGGATTGACAATGGGAACCACTATCAAATTTCAAAGGCTGATCCGAATCTGATCCAATCAGATCGCAATGTGTAAATCGCTATATGGGGAAAATGTTGCTCTCCGAGTGCTTTTCTAGTCTTTGATATGTTCTCAGCTCTTAGTTTTTGGAAAAAAAAATTAATATGGTGCATTTATTACAAATACAATTTTGCATGCAATTTGCTTGTAAATAGGGCAGAAATACCATTTGATATTCCTGCTGTATAATGAAAGCCTAAAAAGGATTGTTACTATTGTAATTAACAGTTTAATTACATATTGATCTCTGCCTTGTCCTTTGTGCACAGAAATTTCTCCAGATTCTCTGAACCATTTCCTGATATGTTCTATAGATAATAAAATATTCAAGATCTTTGCATTCTCATGCTGAGATATATTATTGTGTTTTTTTTCTTTTACAGACTGGTCAACTTCTGCTCATCTTTACTTCTGAGAGACGTTTTTTTTTTAATACCCAGTCATGTCAACAACCTGTTTCCAGTTAACCTAATTAGCTGCATGATGTTCCATCAGGTGTGTGTTTAGCACCGATTTCTGTTCCAGCCTTTTGGTGCCCATATCAGCATTTTTGCGACATGCTGCCATCATCAAATTCAGCTGTCAAAATTATTTTTCATGACATGGTAAACATTTTTCTTTTATATGTTCTATTGTGAATCAAATGTGGAATAATTAGATTTTTCCAATCGTATTCTGTGTATGTTCACACTTTACGGGATGTAACTGATTTTTACATGCTCCACTTTAATTTGCACAGTTGTAATGATGTTGCAGCTCAGATTACATTTTTTCTTTTTCATTTTTTAGAGAAGCTCATAGAAACACAGCGTTCAGTTTAAATCTTCCATGGAGGAGTTTAGTGTTAGTTTAAGTTGAAATTTTTTTGGGGAAAATAGACAATGAAAAGAGAAGACAATAGGAACCACCGATGAAACCAAAGTTATACTAATTATCATCGTCATTTAAGAGGAAAAACTTTTCCGAAGGTCTGACTTGATTTTGAATGACTTCACTCTTATTGTGTATATAATATAAAAGCTATGTTCATAATGAATTTACATGAATGAAGGTTAAATAATTAGATGGTTACAATGTTACCAGTTAGTTTTCATCACAGATGCAGCTGCAGGATTTAAATTTTTCAGTAATTCTTCTTGAAATCCACATCTCCAAAATTGGATCAAGAGGATGGTAGAAGCCATTATTCTGAAGACTAAAAGTGCTTTTGTTGTGTTTGTCTTTGTTTGCTACAGAACTCATGGTTTGACAGTTATCCAAACCTACATGATTTCCTTTTTCACATTTGACCACTGATGAATTCTGACTCCTGTCATGTCACATGTGTCATGGTCTTGGGATTTCGATTTCGGATTAATTTAATGTTTTCTTTATTCTTCTGTTTTGTTTTGAGTTTCTTCGCACTCTTCTTCTGTTTGCTATGTTAGTTTCCTGTTTTATTTTGAAAGGGTTTTTTTCCTTCTGTGTGGTTTCTTGTTTGACGTAGTTCCTTCTTTTCTGATTGTCAGCACTCGTGCCTGTTCATCCTTTCACTATGTGTCTGTGTGTTTCTCCAATATATTTCCTTTGTCACCTCTCCTTCCTGCGGGTTCGGCACCATTTCATTTTGATTCGCCTCGTCCTGTTTCAGCAGTGCTTCCCAGGTGTCATTTTCCTGTGTTACCCCCGGAGATGACCTGTCTTTTGGATGCTGGATAACCTGCGAGGTGCGGTGTTTTTGGTTAAAATTAAACCCTGACAACATGAAAACTGCACGACAGAAAACAGTCCTGGGATATACACCCCCATGGCCAGTTCATCAGGTCCACCTTGCTAGTACTGGGTTGGACCCCTTTTGCCTTCAGAACTGCCTTAATCCTTCGTGTCATAGATTCAACAAGGTACTGGAAACATTCCTCATAGAGTTTAGTCCATATTGACATAACAGCATCATCAGTTGCTGCAGGTTTTTCGGCTGCACATCCATGATGAGAATCTTCCGTTCCACCACATCCCAAAGCTGCTCTACTGGACTGAGATCTGGTGACTGAGGAGGACATTTGAGTCCAGTGAACTCATCGTCCTGTTCCAGTCTGAGATGATTCACACTTTATGACATGGAGCGTTATCCATATGGTCCACTGTGGTCATAAAGGGATGAACATAGTCAGCAACAATACTCAGGTAGGCTGTGGTGTTGACACGATGCTCAGTTGGTACTAATGGGCCCAAAGTGTGTCAGGAAAATATCCCCCACATCATTACACCACCACCTGAACCATTGGGTCCAGGCTGATGGATCCAGGATAGATCCCGGATGGTCCAGGATGGATCCCTGACGATCCAGATTGGATCTAGGATGGTCCAGGACGGATCCAGGATGGATCTAGGATGGATCTAGGACGGATCCATGCTTTCATGTTGTTGAAGTCAAATTCAGCCCTACCATCTGTATGTTGCAGCAGAAATCCAGTGGACATCTTATTTGATTTTTGACAAATAAATGAAATTTTCTGCAGTTGATCTGCCGATCAAAATGATGTGGATCAAACTCACCAGCCAAGCGAGCCACATCCCTACTAGTGAGCCTCATCAGCCCAGCTCTCTGCATGTTCTGCACTTAAACACGAGTAACAGTTGCTATTCCTGCTTGTGTTTATCCCCAGACCACCACCACTCTCCTCAGCTGACTGGGAGCTGCCTCGAGTTTAAATGATTCATTACACCCTTTTTGCACCTCCCATTTGCTCCTGCATCCACCGCTGTTTATCGCAACCGACTCCTCACATCTGAAAACTAATAACATCAGCTGGGCGTACAGTCCGTGTTTGGGTCTTCTCTCCTCCTGTTAGCATCTCTTCTCCAGAGCTGCATGTTTCTGATCTGTGAATATTTGCCAGACCGTCCTGCTCACTGTATTTACACAGTGTTTGTGGTCTCTTCATGATCATCGTTCCTCTTTCTCCTCTCACCTCTGATGCCCACTCATAAAGTCATGCAGCTGCCTGGCCTGTAATATTGGAAGGTCTTGATCTAGCTACAAAAAGTTCCCTGAAAATAACTTATTTAACTGAATAATTTGAGCTGTTTTGACTGGAGGGCTTTGCAGTACACATGATAATATCTGCAAAGTTTCCTTCTGCGGTGACCTTAGCGTGGCCATATTACACTCACTCATTTATTTTTAATCCCTGCGCCCCTTGTTGCTTTGCTCTCAACATAACTTCAAAATGGTCTTAATTTTCCCTTAGCTTAAGCCTACAATGATAATTCATCTTAATACAAAAGTATAATATGGCCACTTTAAGAAAAACAGACTTTTTCTTTCCTCCTCCAGATTTGTATTATAGAGCAGCAAAAATGGAGGAACATGACAGTCACGAAATGAAATGTTTAAGGATGTGGATCGTTACAATAGGAACACTGAGAAAAGAAACCGCTTCGTTAGAATAATTCTCCCTCTGTTCAATGAGCAGGAGACTAAAAAAAAAAAGAAAAAACCATTAAAATAATTAGACCAAAGCCTCAGGAACATACCAGCCGTTAGGAGCCTTCATGAGAAACGATACGGCAAGAAATGAAAGAAGAAAAAGACTGCATGAAGCTGCTGCTGTTTTATTAAATAACCTGGAATCTCAACCTTAGTAAACATTTAAAATGAAGTGCAGTTCACCGTTAATTAACTGACTAATGATTAGTTCAGAGGCATGACTCTCTGATTCTGAGAAGTCAAGTGCTTGATTCAATGTTTGGGTCCATGTCACCTGTGTGTCTACAGTCTGCTGGAACAAAGTAAACTCAGAATATTAACCCTTGGATGCATGACCCGCCAATACCTACACTCTTCCATGAGTGGGGTCAAAAATGACCCCAATCAAAATCAATCAGTTTTTTTCAATAAACTTAAGACATTTCATTAATTTTGGTTAGAAATTATATTTTACTACATAACAATCAACAAATCAGGTATCAGAACATGTTTGTGTCCTTCTGTCTGACTATATGGAGGACGAACAGAAACATTCAACAGGTCTGGAGACCATAACACCGTCCTCGCATAAGTGCACACACGCACAAACATCTCTCTTCTCACTGTGTGCAGCTGCTGCTAGCTGTGACCGCTGCACACAGCGGTACTGCATTTCCAACATCAGTCGGTGGCTTTGCGATACTTGTTTTTTTTGGACACAACTGGCACCTCTTTCTCTTCTGCCGGCCCCTGTGCGTTTCTCTCCTGTGGCTGGATCGGAACAGATTTTGTCACTTCACACCCTCCCGTGATGTAGGTTGCAGTAGCGGAACATGTGATTGCCGGGCCTGGGCACATGACCGGGCCCTTTAAGCCTAATAAAGCTTGTGATTACATCATTCACATGCCTGCAACAGCGGGGCTTACAAGCATTACTACATTTTTTTTTTTTTTAAGATTTTTTTTTTTGGCACTAGCGGCCTTTATTTGATAGTGGAGAGACAGGAAGGGGGGGAGAGAGAATGGGGAAGACACGCGGCAAAGGGTCGATGAGCCGGGAGTCAAACTCACGACCAACCGCACGAGGACTGTAGCCTCTGTATATGGGCCGCCTGCCCTAACCACTGCGCCACTGGGGCGGCCCACAAACATTTGACACATAGCTCAAAGTATTTGATAGTAAGAGTTCAACACCACGAAGAGCAACCATGCCATTTTGAAATCAATCAAACCTGTAGTATTATGGCATAATATATTGTCTAAAATGTATTCGGCAGTATGCGGTTGTGATGTCACGTGGGAGACGCACCAGTTATTGTTGTAGTTGTAGTTATTGTTAAAATTGTAGTAGCTACCGGCATTCATTCATTCATTCATTCATTCATTCATTCATTCATTCATTCATTCTGCTCGGTACTAAGTGCCAATTCCAAAGTTCCCACAATAGTCAGACCCTTCTCCAGGAGATGCTCTGCAAGAGCCACACTGGTGTCTGAATCCACTGCACAACTCATGGGCAGTGTTTTCCCCAAGATTCTCTTGGATGTCTTCTCCTGGTTGTCTCCTTGTGTACACATTCCCATCAATTGCGTATGGGGTCGTGTGCATCACAAACCCAGAACATCTTAATGCCGTACTTGGCGGACTTGCTCGGCATATACTGCAGAAACCGGGTCCTCCCTCTGAACGGCACATCCTTCATCTGCTGTAACACAATCACTGGGGATGAATTTCTGCCTGCAGCTGATCAGGAACAGGTCCCATATGTAGCGGAAAGTTGCCATGTGGTCTGTTTCCAGTTGGTAGGCTCTGGTCCTCTTGTCTTCATAGAAGTTCATAGAAGATTCTATAGGAAATGCTTGGGGTCATTTTTGACCCCACTTATGCATCTAAGGGTTAAGAATACATTCTCTTCTTTATGATAAAGGTAGATAATTTATGACTATAATATAATTAAATCCAATTCATCATAGTCCACTTACAGTATCATTTATTTCTATTTCCTTTTATTCCATGTTTTCCAGCCACAACACAACCAATGCAAATGAATGGATCGCCATCGGCTTACCATCAACGTCTGCACAAGTCTGTTAACGACTCACTCGTTTAAATCAGGTGTGCTGAAGCAGGGAAACATCTAGGACATGCAGGACAGCAGCGCTCTGGATCTGGATCTGGATCTGCCCACCCCTGAGCTAAAGTATCCTTTCTACGAATGCTGGACCTTTGGCAGATATGGGATACAGATAAGGACAAATAAAGACACCCAAACAGATAACACAAGACCGACAGTGATGGTGGGGTGTGTGTAGTATATGTGAGTTTGTGTGGTCAATATAGATGCATGTGTGGTGGCTTGAGTTGTGATGGTGTTTGCCTCCAGTATCCCCCCCCCACAGATAAAGCAGTCCAGGAGCCAGACACAGAACAGTGAGCAGTGATGTTGGCCTCCAACGCCTCTTCAGCACCAACCAGTGACCACAACCACATCTACAGGCTGGATCAGAGCTGGCGCTGGAGTGTTGGGTCAGCGTCATCCAGCAGACCTCCACCAGTGACCTGGATTTCCCTCCAGGCCTATAAGGAGCCATCCAGCCCATCCAACCCTCCCACCGCCACAAGCCCAGTCAAGGCAATGAGAAATACACGCACACACCCCAGAGGCAACAGAAAAGAGGAGTGGCCCACAATCCAGGAAGGCACCAGCCAGAACAACCAGAACACACCACCGGCACCGTGGGTACGGCACGAGGGCAGGGGAAGGGTGACCCTGTCAGCCCCCCAACCACAAAACCGCCCCACACAGGGCAAGGCACCCCGACACCATCCCAGCCCCAAAGGACACAGAGGGAAAGGAGACACACACCCACAAGGCGGGGCCTGGAGCTGCACCTCACAGACCTTCCAGCCACAGGGGTCACTACTAGAGGTCTTCGGGACAACCCAACAAACCGAAAACCCGAGGTTCCGACCCAACCCAAATCGGGTCTCGGGTCCATTCAAAAGGCATGACTCCGGGTTCGGGTCGGAATCGGTACAGTTAGTCTCGGGTCCGGTTGGTGCTCTCTGACAGGCTGGGTCCACGTTTACTCGAGAGAGAAGTAAAGATATTGGGTGTTTAAATGATTATTAATTAACGTGGCGTATTTGTCATTAAACAATCGTGTTGCTGTAGCGTGTTATTAGCGGTTTGCCCGGCAGCTGTAAAGCACAACGGATCGCCAACATGGCAACGTTGGATGAGAGAACATATTTAGGGTCAGGGAGATGGAACAAAACCAGCGGCACTATATACTTGGGACACTTGATTAAATAAAAAAAAGTTTGGTTTGCAAAAAAATAAAAAATAAAAATCTTACAGAGATTCACACAAGGAATCTAATGTGAAATCAGAGTCTCTTTATCAGGGGTCTCCAACTGCAGTCCAGATGGTTCCCTGCTTCAGCTGACTCAGATGACTGGATCACCATCAGCTAGTCATCCACGCAGCCACAGGTCTGTTAACGATCCATTAATTTGAGTCAGGTGTTGCTGAAGCAGGGAAACATCTAAGACTTGCAGAGACAGCGGCCCTCCAGGACCGCAGCCGGAGACCACTGAGCTTTAGAAACTGTGTGTCCATTCGGCTGATTTCCTGACGTTGCACATTACTAATTGTATTTGCGGTGCCCCGACAGTAACCACTCATCTGTGCTGTATAATCTGAACTACTCTGCAGTTAACAATTAGCAATTGACAAGAAATGAATTATGAGTTCTCACCTCTTTCAAAAAAAAAAAAAAACTGCATTCACAGTTGACTCTGGTGTAAATGGCATCATTCAGAATTGTCCAAGCATAAAACCAATTAATTATAAAAAAAAGTGAGACTAATGAAAGCACGAGGAAATAATGCTATGTGCACACAATACTACAGGTTTATTTCACAGATGCCTGCTGTATAAGCGGTTGATAGACTCACCCAAACCAATCCATCACTGCTGCACTAAAATTTAAAAAGGTGTGACTAGCAATTTGCTGTGAGTATATTAGATTAAAGCCCTTACATTATGCAGTACAGAACACATATTTCAAGTGTTGGGAAAAAAAAACAAAAAAGAGAGACTAGCGTTTCCCCCAAGGAGTTTTTTTCTAATTAAGTAATGACCGTGACTTAACAGAACGGAACAGCGCCGTTCTGACGACTGTTCTGGGCCGCCGTTCGCCTCGCTGGTGTTTTATTCTGCATGCAGTGAGTTGACAGAAATGACAGAAAATCCACACAGTCCCAGATCCTGGTGAACATGAAAAAGGAAATCTGAAGACTGGATGGGGAGAAAAGAAAAAGAAGAAGCAGAAAAATAAAAAGTTGGGCGGATAGAAGTTATTGGTGAATGACATCAGCTCTTTTCTCTTTTTCACGAGGCTTCAATTAAACTTTGAGCCAAGTCCTCTGCATCACCACTAGCACAGAGATCCAGGCTTGTCTACATTAATCCCTGAATTACACTCAACATAAAGTTCTGCTACTCAAAGAGCATTAACGTCCCGGTGATGGAAGAGCTCTGGAACGTGAACCGACATGCTGTTTTTCCACGCCAGTGTACAACAAATGCACTTCCAGCTAACTGAAGGTGTGCATGAGAGGACGACATCCTTTACGGAAGCAGTTGCTTCTGCATCTCCTGCTTTTGAGGATCTTTAAGGCCAAAACCTGAGGTGTCACCATGTGACGTAGCTCCCCATCCTTTGGTGTCATTTATGAAAGCATTAAAAAAGGATTATTAGATGTTACGACGTGACTGCTGATAATTTGCACGAGCCACAAATGTGAAATTCATTAAGCCGATCCACCACCACTTCTATGTATGCAGATCCCGTTGATAGAGCTGCAGGGCCTGATAGCTATCAGATGTAATTAAACTGTTAATTACAATAGCAACAATCCTTTTTAGGCTTTCATTGTACGGCAGGAATATCGAATGGTATTTCTGCCCTATTTACAAGCAAATTGCATGGAAATTGTATTTGTATTAAATGCACCATATTAATTTTTTTTCCAAAAACTGAGAGCCAAGAACATATCAAAGACTAGAAAAGCACTCGGAGAGCAACAATTTCCCCATATAGCGATTTACAGATTGCGATAAAATCCGCGTTCTGGATCAGATCCAGATCAGCCTTTGAAATTTGATAGAGGTTCCCATTGTCAATCTCTGAGTCAAATTTCATGAGTTTTGGGCAATAATTAATGGAGATATTGAGAAACAAAATTTTCAGCCCCATTGACCGCAATGTTTTTTGAAATTTGAAAGTGATTCAGAATCCAGGATTTCTTCCGGATCACATCCAAAATAAAATCAGTTCTTGCTTTTCACATTTCTGACAACTCCTAAAAATTTCATTAAAATTCATCCATAACCTTTTGAGTTATCTTGTACACAGACAAACAAACACCAGCAAAAACATAACCTCCTTCCACAGTCTGACCTTGGGTTGAACTTTCTGAAACATGTGTTTCTAGAACATGTTTGCAAGAAGTCTTGAATTTTTTCCACTTGTCTTCCTCGCTGTAGAACAATGGAGTCCAGTTTGAAAATGGCCTGGTCGACGATCCCCAGGTTGATGGGCAGCAGCTGTTATCCAGATGAATGCTGATGTCTTTCCTTCCTGGCACTGTGTCAACACCTAAATACCCATAGCAGCGAGCTAACGAAACTCAACCAATCGGTCACTGATGTTTAGTTCATCAAGTGCATTAATATTTACCTCATTTAAGACCAGAAGATGGTTCTTTTTTCTTGTCCTGAAAAGCTCAGGAAGAGGTTTGTACATTGGTGCTCTGACTGTAATTACTGGCAGCGTCTTGATGAGTCTGAATGTCTTTAAAAAGGTAAATAGCTAACAGTGATTTTGTTCAACAGGCAAACACGTCACATGACTTTGAAACGCATTTTTGTAGTTTTTTTTAATTCTGCCTGGATCGTTGATGATACACCTCAGTTATAAAACAGGATTTCATAGTTTCATATAGTTTCAAACCCAACATGTCCGAATGTCTTTACCTGGTTTTCTGATTTTTGCTGCACGTTTCTGTTTTCTTTATTTGACTGTATCAGGGTGTTAATCTTTTCACTGAGCTTCAATAAAAAAAAATGTTTTGGACACGGGTTTTCTTTTATGACCTACTCCATTAAAAAAAAAAAAAAAAGGCTTCACATGCCGACATTATTGTTCAGGACACTTGGCAGAGTGTCTGGCGTTAATTACAGTGGCAGCAGAGCCCGAGCTGAAAATTAAAATGAGCAGGTTCTGAACAGGGAGTTAAAAATCTCATGGTTTGGTGTCATTTTTACAAGCCAATTGTTGATAAAAAAAAAAAAGAAAAACTGATCGTTAGATGGATGTAAATGTGGTCAGTGTTTAGTGGAGTTACATCCTGGACATTTCTGTTGAGATGCTCCACTTCTGATGGTGATGGTGACACACTATCACCATCACCATCAGAAGTGGAGCATCTGAACAACATGATATATACCTGATATTTACATGATATTTACCTTTTTACATAAAGTTTAACTACGACTTGTTAACAGCTGTGAGGCCTTTGCGAGAAAATCCTTGAGTTCATTTGAGTTTGTTTGTTTCTTCCAAAAGGACACGTTCCCAGGCTTTACAAATTTGGAAGATCCGTGATCAGTTAGGGAGTATATCCTGTCTCTTATTAGAAATCCCAGCTGGTTATTGTCTAAGAGAAAAACATACTGGGAACTGTCAGAAGTCTTGATAATTGCAAACTTGTCTGAAATTAGACCTGGCTGTGACTATATAAACTTTCCACTGTTGTACATGATTCGATCTTCCTACAATTCAATTCAGAAGAATCCCAGATGTGCGCAAGTCTGTATTAAGCCTCTTTTTCTTGTAAATAAATATCTTTGCATTTAAAAGTTGGCTTGGAGCTGCTTTTTTTTTAATGTCCTGACACTTTAATGCTGCACGACGAGATCGAGAGAAGAAAAGTCACATCATCTTTGCCAGGAGATCTCCAAACTTCTTCTGACAACGAAAACTAAAATGGCAACGCCTATTTCCTCCGCTTTCAGAAAGAAAACACGGACTCGGTGCTGTTTTAACTGCTGCGTACTGCTTCCTGCAACTTTTTTAATCACCATCTCATTGCCAGTGGATAAGAGGATTTCCTTGTCAGCACATATTAGCAGGAAGCTGAAATTAACATTTCAAATATTGACTTAAAGCAAAATCAGCTCTGATGTTTTTCAGCAGTGAAACCCGAAGCCTTTTTTTTTTTTTTGTGGGTGCGTACGCCACACGGTAACCAATCAAACGCATGTGGAACATTTTAATTGGATTCGTATTTTCAACCCGCCAGTTAACTTTCTCAAAATGCCAGTGGGTTCCTGAAACTTTTTTCCTGTAATCAAAGTGAGCACCATGATTACATCCAGAAATGCCATGAGAACGGAGCCCACGGTATTACAGTGCTCATTTTTTGCTTGGAAGACTTCTACACTTCATTCAAAGTATGCTCGACGCAGGATCTGATAACGGAGGCCAAAGGAGCCCAGAGGCTGAAAGTCGGCTCTTAAAGCACGACAAGTCTCTGTTATAGTGATTATTGCCTATAATTAAACTGTATAACCGAGGATCTGTAAACTCAAACCAAGCCTTTCTTGGGATTTATTGGTTTTAATTTTGCCAGTGTTCCTTATAATTTTAATGCTAACTAGATTTAGGATTGTGATCATCTGTACGTTAAAAAGATTATTTGGAGACCCTGGTTGATTTGAGCAGCTTGGACGGACGCGGTCGTGAATTCAAGATGGTTCTTCATCACAGAAGGAGTCGAGGATTTGTCCGAAATCCTCGTACAGACCCCCCTTACTAATTTTACATTAACTTTCTTTTTTTTACAGTGCATTTTTTTTTTAAATGCTCCACAAGATCTGTTGGCTACTGTGAAATGCGAACCATTCATGCCTAAATGCACGTAATTAACTGTCAACTTGTAACAAGCGAGCGCTTCTTATTTTAGTGTTTACCAGACTTGAGCTGAGTGACAGCAGTTCCCGAAGACGTTTTTCACACATTGATGACGATCAACTCGAGGATTTGTGACTTGGCCCTCCAACAAGCTCCACAAAACACTCAATGTCATTAAACGGTGACGCTCATCAGGCTGCATTCCAGTCCTTCCTCTCATCAGGTTTGATATTTAAAATCTTCTCCTTGTTTGGGTTTACAAATCGGGCATGTTAGTGTATAACAACAATGTGTGTGCATACGTGGTACATGCGTAAATATATTTCATTATTTTTTTTTTTTATTGCATTTTAATCACACATAAATGAAGTTTCCATTCAGCCCAAAAGAAGGCTGGTAGAACTGAAAGCAGAGCTGAAGCCTTTATCGTCACCTCTGAGCTGTTTGGTCCCCTTCTTCAGTTCAGCTAATCTCATTTTCATGTGCGTATCTGACAAATCACAGCAGATAAAAGAAGAATGAACAGCTTTCATTTCTGTCAGAACGTGGTGCTCATTTAAAAACGTGTAGTTTTTTTTTTTTTTTTAAGATTTTTTTTGGCTCTAGTGGCCTTTATTGAAAGTAGAGAGACAGGCAGGGGGGCAGAGAGAATGGGGAAGACACGCGGGAAAGAGTCGCCAAGCCGGGAATTGAACTCACAACCAGCCGCACAAGGACTGCAGCCTCTGTATATGACCGCCTGCCCTAACCACTGCTCCACCGGGGCGGCCTAAAAACCTGTAGTTTTAATATAGTTGCACAATAATACAGTGGTACCACTATTTATGAAATTAATTGCTTCTGGAAGTAGTTTTGTGACCTGAAAATTTCCTAAGTAGAGACGCGTTTTCCATGTAAATGCTCTAATCCGTTCCAAGCCCCCCCAAAATTCAGACATAATTTTTTTTATAAATCATAAAAATGCATCAAAACATGTAACAAACACATGTTACAATTATATTACTGCACAAACACAAAATGAGAGTTGTACATAATAAAAAACAAAGAATAAAGTAAAGAATAAAAATTATGTTCATTTACCTTTCAATTGCTATCGTCGTCACAGCAGTGGGTTTTGTCTGACGTTTTGTAAAGAACCGATCAAAGGACGTTTGCTTTTGTCGGCTTTTAACAATCCTTCGAAAATGTGAAAGGCAAACATCATCATAGTGAGCGATAGCTCGACTAGTGAACACTTTTTCTGGGTGATTCTTTTAATCAAACTCCAAGATTCAGAGAATTCAGAGAGAGATGCCAGGAAGATGCTAGCTGATAGCAAATGGCAGAGCAGCTACAAGTATGTGAGTAGCAGCGCGTACTGTATTTGCCTTTCGTGTTTTTCTTTCGTAACAAGAGGCAATGTTTTCCCGTTGAGGCATTTCGTAACCTGAAAATTCCGTATGAAGAGACATTCGTAAGTAGAGGTATCACTGTATTAAATAAAAAGGTGAAAACCTGAAGGGGTTAGCTCAACCCTAAACCTCCCAAAAAAGTCTAATTTTGATATTGTTAAGGTGTTGATTTATTTAAATGTATTGAATTAGGAGCAGAAACACGCTGCAGTCGAACACAAGCCTAAAAACTGTCTGCAAACGTTACACTTTGAGGTTAAATGAGGAGACGTCAGACTTGGACCAACATGTACAATTCCAGCTGCTTCCATTTCTCAGCCTGATACAGAAGCGAGCAAACAATTGCCTTAAGGCCCTTAAATGACCCCTTTCTCCCTTGTCCACTTCACCAACACGTCCGGCGGTGATTGGTAGACAAGTAGCTGTTCCTGCGAGAGAATGATTCCCGTGACCCTGGTGGTCGGGTGAAGGCTCAGTCTCAGCTCAGCTGCGGTCCATTTCAGGACTTATTACACAGCGATCTCCAGAAACTTCCGCCGCTCTGTAATTGCCTCACCAGCATTTTTAGCACCCTTCCTTTAAAAGAGGAGAGAAAGTGAGACGATGCTCTTTACTGTGATTTATCACCCCCCCTCCCGAGAAAAGTTGAGGCTTGCTTTTTGTTTTGTTGTTGTTGTGTTTGATTGTCTCTCCTGTGTCTCTTCCTCTCTCTGGGCGGTTGTATTTACATATTTACTCATATCATACTAATATGATCAGCCTGAAGCTCTGTCGTCAAACATAATCAGATTGGGGGGGGGAGATTTCTGTTGCTCGGTATAGATTATTATCACAGGTTTATTCGAGATGCAAGGCTGCGTGCTTGCATGGGCGGATAAACAAAGGGTTGAAGGTTAAATTCCTGCATACTCAGGACGGCTGTTCTCCATGCAGAGAGGGCAGAGCTGGACAACTGTTTTCTGTCAGATGGGCAAACACAGAAAACACATCCTGAATTGTTGATGATTACGTTCCAGGCAATCAGAAATATGAACGAACCCCGCATGAATCCCAATTTGAATCCGTTTCATAACAGTCCACCTCCCGGTCCGGAACAGATTCTCTGCTGAAAACAGCGCGGTCATGGTAGATTATATAGGATATTGGAATCGCGACAGGTGCCGTGACCGTCATTATATTTTCCTCTCACATCCTGAGCTCTGCTGCGCACGACGGTGATTAATGACTTGTTGCTTTATAATAACTCGGCGAGAAGAAAAAGCCAGATATGGATATGGCTGCATTCATGAGGGACACAAAGGTGTCTGGATGCTTGCAATGTTCAGCATACGTCTAACTGCAGTTATTTAACCCTGTTATTCAATTCAGGTTACACTTTTTCATATCTTTTCATGAAGGCGGTTGCAACGACACTATAGAGTTGCAGCTACCAACCTTTTACAACCCAATTTTTTCTTTTCAGTGAAGGCAAGTAATTGGAGTTCACAGTGTTCCAAGGAAGAAGGGACCGGATAGGTCTTCTTAAATATGATAAATGTCAGGGTTCGGCTCATCTGCCAGCAGCCACAGTAATGTGAATGACAGATAGGAGAAAAAAAATTAAACTAAACAGTTGAAATCCTCAGGGATGACACAGTCCTGAGGTGACCTGGGTCTGAAAATGTAGTTCAGATGTGCAGCCACAGACCAGAGTACCATCGCTCAGCTTTATGTTCACCCAACATACTCCCTCCACCAAAAAAAAACAAAAAACAAAAAACAAAACAGTAAAAAGCAACTGCTTCTGTGAAAAGAGCTGAGAAGGTGAACACGGTGGCTTTAAGTGAATTTTAAACCCCCCCTAACATCCTCGCCATAAAAATTACTGCAGATTTATTAATTTTTTTTTTCTTTCTGTTGTTTCTCTTCAGTTGGAGATGAAGGTTGACGGCTCCCGCTTAATTATTAGCAGATTAGATGGTTCCTGTTGATTGAAATTACAAGTAATAGGTTAGCGTAAAAACTAGGGCTGCACAGGTTAACACGTTATTGTCGCGTTAACTCAATAATTTAATAACGTGGACATTTATTTTATTGCGCCTTAACGCATGTTGCTCACATGCTTTTGTTTTGAAAAGTCTTACTGGCTGCTGCGGAACCAGAAGACAATTGGCAGGTAAACATGAGGAAAAGCTGAAACAGACATGGAGAACGGTAAAAATCTGTGTACTTTACAGTTCAGGTAGTAACTCACGTAGCAATTCTGTCTGAAAAAATAAATTCTGGACTGCAACTAAACTTTCGCGTCATTCCTCCATGTTCCATCAGATCTGCTCCATGTGTTCACTGTCCTGCTGTTCTTTAGCTGGTTACTGCAGTGCAGCTCCATCTAGTGGCACAGATGTGTAATGACAACAGAAAGTCCAGTCCTCCATTATAAAACGAATTCAGTTCTGTGGCCTGTTTTTTCATTTTGTATTTTTGATCCTAGTCTTAAATTGAGATATATAAAATAAACAGGCATTTTTTCATTTTTTTGTGTTGGAGTAAAAAAGGAAAAACTTAATAAACTGTCACTTTTTTTTTTTTTTAATTTTTGATTAAAATGAAAATGTCCATGTTAAAGTTCAGAAACTTTACCAATCTGTGTATCATTCTTTCATTTTAAAGTTCTCCCAGACGGAGGATTTGACAGAAACAAGGTTATTTTAACAACTGCTGAGAGACACAATCATTTTGTTGGATTCTTGTTTGTAGATTTTTTTAAATTCTTTTTATAAAAACAGGATGACGTTAATGCCCTGGCAGTGGCAATAAGCTTTATTTTATTTTACATTTTTTAAGATGAGATTTACACTAAATATGTGTTACTGACAAGTGCTGATGTTAAAAGAGTTTGAACAACAAATGTTATGACACTTTAGTTCATATGGCAGCAGAACAGTTAATAAAAGTGACCTTTACACTACTTTTGAAATCATTATTTGATATTGCATATACGATGCAATTAATCATGATTAATCAGGGAAATAATGCAATTAATCGCGATTAAAAATTTTAATTGTTGCTCAGCCCTAGTAAAAACAATTAATTAATTAATTTGTTTGTAATTTTATCAACTCCAGTTAGACTACTTCTGATTAGCCGACGTGGTTGTGAATTACGTGTGACATCACCCCCCCAGTAATAATAATATAAATCTGCTCCTTCTTCAAGTGCAAAACGAGGTGAACTGAAATCTTGGTGCGGCGGATGTGCTTCTCGCCAGAATGTGCAGGATCACTCAAGCCAGCGTGGAGATTAGAGGACAGCCTATGAGACGATCCGTCTTCCTGGCACTCGTCGAGATTGAAGATTGAAGTGAATCTGCGGCTAACGCTGCATTTCATCTGGCTCGGTTACATCCAGGGCGTCCTGTGAATTGTTAGGGCGCAGAGAGGCGTGAAATATGGGGCTTTATTAAACATGACTTTATTGAAGGCGATACAATAGACCTCTATTGTATCTGTGAAGGGAGGTAAGTATAAAGGTATGAAGGTCAAAATCCATCTTCTGCTCTTTTGCCTCAACAGAAGACAGCTGAGGTGATTTAGGTGTCGGATTATGATACCTACTTAGTGCCTTCTTTTGGAGGTTTTCCAGGATTGCCCGGCTGGGAGACTCGGGACTATCTGAGGAGCATCAGCAACACACGGAGGTTCACGTGGACAGACTGCCTCGTCTGCTGCTGCTAAATAACCAGATGGAAAATAATGGATCAGTCGAGGGGAATCCTTGATCCTTTGACAAACCAATCAATCAATCCATCAAGGACTCCTTCTGAAGACAGATCTTCTGGAAAATAGTCTTCCTACCGGATGAGAACACCTTTTGCTTTGAGCTGGTAATGGAAATGCTTCAGCTTATATCCCACAATGACTCATTGGCCATGAAAGAACTGGCGATGCGCCAAATGATGTTAAGGAGATCATGCTGACTTCCTTTGACTGTGACAGATCTGGGCCCATCTTTCTTGTTCAACAGTGGGTGGACTCTGATGGATGCATGCAGTGTTTCAGGCATGGTATTTATCCTGATCTTTTTTTTTAATTTATTTATTTATTTTTAAACTAGCACACAAGTACAGAGAGAGGATGACCTCTACAGCAAAAAGCGAATAGTATTGAAAATACAGTTTTATTGGAGTCAATGATAAAGTGAGAGAATATGAGCTGATAAAGCAAACACATTGTGCTCAAGATGATCAGTTCAAACTCCCTCTGTTTGCTTTATCATTGTGAATTAGACGATCATTATATTGCATTTCATTGTAAATGAATGTGCACAACCTTGCTCATGTTATTCCTTTCATGAGGGAGAGCGTTGAATCCACCTGAAATCCTCACTTCTGCATGGAAATGACACCAAATTGCATCCAGTCCATGCAGACGACGTGATGAAGATGGTAAAGAAAGAGCTCGAGGTAGAGGTCTTCACGGGTCCACTTTCAATGACCTGAATGGACCCTCGAAAATTCGACCCGACCCGAGCTATTATCAAAAGTCCGGGAGTCCGAACCCGAATAGAGCCGCAATATTTGGACCCGGAACCGACCCAACCCGAGTCTAGTTTCCGACCACGAACCGAACCGAGTTAGCCGAATAGAACCGAGACAATACAGCCTCATAGTTGCTCATGTTAAAAGTTGTCTAGCGTTGAATAAAACTTGATTTTCTTACCTAAAGTTGTCTTCTTCTACCCGGTTCAGTTGCTACATAGGCTACGTGATGTAAACAACAATAAATCTACGTCGTTATTCTCTTTGTGGATACATATGCTATTGGTAGCTACTGCTAACGCTAATAGCCTACACCGGTGCCATGAATATGTTCTCTCATCCAACGTTGTCATGTTGGCGATTCGTTGTGCTTTACAGCTGCCGGGCAAACCGTTAATAACACGCTACGGCAACACGATTGTTTCATGACAAACACGCCACGTTAATGAATAATCATTTAAACTCCCCCAAGTCCTGACATTGGCTGCCACCACTAATATCTTTACCTCTCTCGAGTAAACTTGGACCCAGCATGTCAGAGAGCTCCGACCGGACCCGAGACTAACTGTACCGATTCAGACCCGAACCTGGAGTCACGTCTTTTGAATGGACCCAATGGTGTCGGAACCTCGGGTTTTCGGGTTGTTCCGAAGACCTCGAGGTTCCACATCTGGATGAAAGGTATCGGATGCGAGGTCTCTGTGGTTTTAGAACATACAGCAGAACCTCCAGTGTTCACCCACACGTGCGACTCAGCCAGCAGCATTGCATCCTTGCTTTTTGAGTCTACCTTTGTAGAAGTGTTTTTTCCTTTTTTTCCCCCCTCTCTTTCATCTGTTGATGAAGTTCTTCCTGAGAGACTGCTGAGCGTGCAGCACAATGACTCTACAGAGAAGCAGTTTCACTTCGCTCCTGAGAACGTTCGGTCTCTATTTTGCTAATACATTATTTATCCGCCGCAGAAACGTTTTCCATCACGCCGCCATTCAGACAGCGAGTCACAGAAGTGACTGAGGATTACACGGACAGTGGAGGTGATTATGAAAAGCACTGCGAGTGAGCTGTTTGACAGAGTTTCAAACGTTTACTGTGCTCTCAGACGCTGGAAATTGCAGAGATGCTGCCAAACAATCCCAGACAGCCGCAGGGGTCTTCATCATGGTCACCCCCCTTATTTGAAGCTTTTTGTCTGGCCGGAGGAAGTGTGACCTCATCCACTCTTTTTGTCAGGTTGAACTGAGGCACAGCGTCGCTGCTGAAGAGAACGGCGACTTCTGTTAACGTAAAATACCGCGGTTAAGTCGAGGAAGAGAGCGGGCCTTGAACCAGATTTATAGCGAAAATAATGACTTTTAATCTGCTGTTGCACTTTGGTTTCACTTTATCTGAATTTTGATTGGTTTATTCAACATGAAAAATCTCTCTTAGAAGAGCATCCTGGGAAAGATGGACGGCGGGGCGAAACCTGGGTCCTGTTCAACAAACTCTTGAGTTCAAAGCAGAGCTTTTGGAGCTGGTTCACTCAGCTCTCAGCATGTCGACTCTGAGTCACCGCAAATGTACAAAAGACGTCATTCGTGGAGCTGCATTACCACGATTCACCATGGCAACGGCAGGTAAACGGAAGAGATCCTTCTCCCCCTCTTAAATTCTTTAATTAGACCTTTTATTGCAGTCACTTGGGTTTCTGCACAAATGTAAGACAGCTTCGGCGGTTGTGGGAAGACGGTTGACGTGGGAGACATTGCTTAGCAAGTGAATGAGTAATTTTATATTTTTATATAAAAATAAAAGATAAAATGTTGAAGTGCTTGATGGAGAATAACATGTTTCACCACTCATGAGCCAAGCCACTCGTCTCTGCCGTTCACTTTCTAATAAGCAGCGTTCAGCATTTTGTTAAGAAAAACTGAAAACTGACATTTGCAAATAAACAATTAGCTAATAAAATGAAAGAACCCAAGGTTGGCTATTTTGTGTTAAGTATTTTGTGGGCACGGCGAGTGATGTTTGTCATAGAAGGATAAGATTATGCATGTAAGTTATGTAACTGCAGAAAAACGGTTCACCTAACCATTTTTAAAAAAGTAGTCAGAGTATCACAAATACAGGTGACTACTGAGGTAATATACACTGCCTGGCCAAAAAAAAAGTAGCCACCTGGATTTAACAAACAGGTACGAGCCTCCTAGTTAGATAATTACTGCATGGGCCGATTATCTTTCAGCTGGCAACAAGTTATTTAACCCCAACTGGTGCAATGAGTTGCTTCTCATTTCCTAAACAACCATGTCAAAGACACATCCGTGGTCGTGGAAAAGATGTTAGTCTGTTTGAGAAGGGTCGAATCATTGTCGTGCATCAAGCAGAGAAAACATCTAAGGAGATTGGAGAAACTACCAAAATTGGGTTAAGAACTGTCCAACGCATTATTAAAAACTGGAAGGATAGTGGGGACCCATCTTCTTCCAGGAGGAAATGTGGCCGGAAAAAAAAACTCCTCAATGATCGTGATTGACGATCACTTAAACATTTGGTGAGATCAAATCAAAGAGAAACAGCAGAACTCAGGGCTGTTTAATAGTGAAAGTAAGAGCATTTCCACACGCACAATGCTGAGGGAACTCCAGGGATTGGGACTGAAAGCTGTGCAGCCTTAAGAAAACCACTAATCAGTGAGGCTAACTGGAAAAAAAAGGCTTTAGTTTGCTAGGGAGCATAAAGATTGGACTCTGGATCAATGGAAGAAGGTCATGTGGTCTGATGAGTCCAGATTGATCCTGTTCCAGAGTGATGGGGGCATCAGGGTAAGAAGAGAGGCAGATGAAGTGATGCTCCCATCATGCCTAGGCCCTACTGTACCAGCCTGTGGGGGCAGTGTTCTGATCTGGGGTTGCTGCAGTTGGTCACGTCCAGGTTCAGGTATGAGCTCAGAGAATGAGGTCAGCTGACTACCTGAATATACTGAATGACCAGGTTATTACATCAATGGATTTTTTTCTTCCCTGATGGCACGGCCATATTCCAAGATGACAATCCCAGGATTCATCAGGCTCCAAATGTGAAAGACTGGTTCAGGGAGCATGAGACATCATTTTCACACATGGATTGACCACCACAGAGTCCAGACCTGAACCCCATTGAGAATCTTTGGGATGTGCTGGAAAAGGCTTTGCTCAGCGGTCAGACTCTACCATCATCAATGCAAGATATTGGTGAAAAATGAATGCAACACTGGATGGAAATAAATCTGGTGACATTGCAGAAGCTTATCGAAACAATGTCCACAGCGAATGCGTGCTGTAATCAAAGCTAAAGGCGGTCCAACGAAATATTAGAGTGTATGACCTTTTTATTTGGTGGTGACTTTTATTTTTGGGGGGGCTGGGCAGTGTATTTTCCGTATGCAAATAGAACATGTTATTACTCAGACGTCTCCATAATGCACATTACAGGACCAACTGTCTGATGAAATTCAACACCTTTTGCATCATGAAGGGGAGAAGACAGAAAGAGACTCAGGGTGTGTGAAAATTAGTTTAGTTTAGCTCAGAGATCCAGATACTATTGTGACAGACTCCGAACATGAGCTGTTTTGGTTCCTGAAACCAGCTCAACTTAACCCTCTAGCTCATGGTTAGAGTTACCTCACCTTGTGAAATGGGAAACCCATTCCTTGAGTTCAGGTTCAACATACTCAGAGTTTGAACAACTACAACTTTCTGAAATGGACTTCTGGTGCTTCTGGTCCTTAACCATCGACTCACAGATTTACAAAGGTGCCATGAATTACATGGCACCTTTGTAAATCTATGAGTTGATTTCCACACAAATCAGCCCCAATGTATTAGGGGTGTGAAAAAAATTCGATTTGGCAATACAGTGATCTCTTATTTTTCGCAGTTAATGGGAACTTGGCGCCCCCCCGCGAGACTCAAAATCCGCGAACTGGAGCCGGAGCCCCCCGAGCCTAAATAATGTGTTTAAAATAGGTTTAAAAACCGCAAAAAAAGTAGTGAGGTACTGCAGGGAAACAAGACAAAGGCTAAACTGTGGTCTTTCTGTTACCTTCACAGCCTCTGGTCTCTGAACCGTAGTTAAGAAACTGCTCTTTCATCTAACCTCGTTTTCATTCTGCCGTCCCACGACACACACACTACATTACCCATAAGGCCAAACCATTACCCATAAGGCCACCTTCTTAAAGGGGCCAGGCTGGCTCACAACATTTCTTTGCTGTGAGAGAACGCGCACAATAATCCTGTTATGTTTCCGCAGTTTTTTCTTGAATTTTTTTAATATTATATATTTCTGAAAAAAATTTGTGCGAATAACTAAAACTGCGGAACTTAAAGTGTGAATTGGCAAGGGAATACTGTATATCACGATTTTTGGCCGCCCAATATAATAGATTTTTTTAGCTCCTAATATCGATTTTTTTAGGAAAAAATTTATGTTGTAATGGTTACTTAAAAATGCAAAAACACTAATAAAAAACAATAAATAGGTTGTTTTGAAGCAAACAGTTTTTACTTCTGAATGATCAATATCATCTGATGAACATATACAGCAACTTGATTTTTCATCTCTACTTTTAATTTTGATATTAACTGGCTAGAATATCGGAATATATTGTGATATCATGATATTATGATAATATTGCATCATGACCCAAGTATCATGATACATATTGTATTACGAGGTCCTTGCCAATACTCACCCTTACAATGTATTTAGGACCATCCACATCATGAAGAATAACAGTAACTATAAAAAAACAAGAAGAAAAAAAGATTATTTCAAATATTGTTCCTATTCGAGATCTAGCAGTGATGGTCACAAGCTCACCCGTAGCAGCAAGCATCAATTAGATTAAGCTCACTTTCAGAGCAATTAGACTAAAAGGTAAAAATGACAGCAGATCAAACTAAAGCCGGGATCACATCCTCGACTTAATGATCCTGAAATATGGATGGCTCCTAAGTTGTGCTTTGCACTCTTTTTAAACAATCATTCATAATCTTTATATTAGGCACCTCATGAATAAAAAGGTAAATCACCTCTTTTGTTAACATTTTGTTTTCTGACTGCTTATTTTATGTAGACTTACTGATTTAAATCATTTTACTTTAAAATCCCTGCCTCTGCTCTAGGTTGCCCCTCTCAAAGGTGGAATTTAATGGTATCATGCCAGAAATTACACATAAAACATCAAATTAGCTGCAGCTCACTGCCAAGCAGTCTTTTGGCACTAATGGAGTCCGTGAATCTTGTTCTTTTAATGATGTCTTCTAAGATGATTGCCAGGACATTATCAAACCGCTGTAGATGCACATGAAAGTCTATCCTTTTTCCAAACCCACTTCCATCTTATTCAGGTAGCTTATCCTACTTGTAATCGGGTGGGAAGGAAGATGCGCCCACCGCAGGATCAGCAGAGACAAACTATGACAACGCTGCACACTCAAATCCGCTCTGAGTCTGAATCGTTGATTAGAGGAGAGGGGAGCATGCAGGATTTTGGACCTTGAGAGGAAGCCAGGATGCCAGAAGGGAACACGTCCAGCCATGTGGAGAACATGCAAGCTCAGCACAGACAGGCTCTCGCCAAGATTCAAACTAATTAACTTCTTGTTGTGATAACACAGTTATAAGTACCGCACCGCGTAAGAAATAAGGAATATGATCGGTTTTTAAAAGCAGATTGGTTGATTCTCCTGCCTCTCTCTGTACATTTTGGTGAATCCACATCATTAAGGTTCTATTTTTCTTCAAGGTGCAGCAGCAGCAGGTCATCAAAATCCATTTTGGGGCCTGGACATAGTTGATGCTTGGTTTATCTATGACATTAACAGATCATTATTGTTCAGCAGTGTGGATGCTCACATTAGCAGGGGCTGGATGTGGCTCTCCAGGGCTTCCCCCCCGGCCATATTTAATGCATGCTTTGTCGTCATGGAGACACTAAACGTTGTATATTTTCTAGGGCTGTGCAATGATTAAAATTTTTAATCACGATTAATCGCATGATTTCCCTGAATAATCACGATTAATCACATTGTATACGCAAAATCAAATAATGAATTCAAAAGTATCATAACTTTTGTTGTTCAAACACTTTTAATATCAGCACTTGTCAGAAACACATATTTAGTGTAAGTCTCATCTTAAAAAATTTAAAATAAAATAAAGCTTATTGCCACTGCCAGGGCATTAATGTCAACCTGTTTTTATTGAAAAAAAAAAAAAAGTCTACAAACTAAATCCAACAAAATGATTGTGGCTCAGCACAATCAGAACATTAAAACAGGTAATTTCTGAGGTAACAGCAGAAACTTTTAACGAGGAGTTCAACTTGTCAGTTGTTACAAATAACCTTGTTTTTGTTCAAATCCTCCTGTCTGGGAGAACTTTAAAATTAAAATGTCCATGTTAAAGTTCAGTAACTTTACCAATCCGTGTATCATTCATTCTTTCCATTTTCAATTGTCAATCAAAAATAAAAAAAATTAAAAAGAGACATTTTATTATGTTTTTCGTTTTTTAATCTAACACAAAAAAATGAAAAAATGTCTGTTTTTTATAATTCAATTTTAAACTTGGATCAAAAATACGAGATTAAAAATCGAGTCACAGAACTGAATTTGTTTTATAATCGAGGACTGGACTTTCTGTTGTCATTACACATCTGTGCCACTAGATGGAGCGCACTGAAGTAACCAGCTAGAGAACAGCAGGACAGTGAACACATGGAGCAGATCTGATGGAACATGGAGGAATGACGCGAAGGTTTTGTTGCAGTCCAGAATTTATTTTTCTGACAGAATTGTTAATATTGCTATCTGAGTTGCTACCTGAACTGTAAAGTACACATATTTTTACCATTCTCCATGTCTGTTTTTGTTTTTCTGCATGTTTACATGCCAATTGTCTTCCGGTTCTGCAGCAGCCAGTAACAGACTTTTCAAAACAAAAACTTGTGAGCATCACGTGCATTAACGTGCGTTAAAATAAATGTTGGCGTTAATAAATTAATGCGTTAATGCGATAATAATGCGTTAACTTGCCCAGCCCTAATATTCTCATTTTTTAGCTTTGTAAGGCAGTGATTTCTCGTGGCTTTTTGCAAACACAGCAATTCAACGTGCCTGTGAGAGTTTAAGCTGTTTGGGTTTATTAGTGCTTTTTTTTTTTTTTTTGCATTTGGGCTTATATTTTGATTTCTGCCTGATTTTCCTGTTTCACCTTGGAAGCCTGATTTCTTTTGTGTGAGTTCTGCTCTGACATCCTCCGTTCTCCACCTGTGTCTCCTGTGGCTTCTCCATCCTCCCTGCTGGTTCGATTTGTCCCCCAGTCACTCAAGCTTTCTTTTTTTTGTGGCACCAGTGGCCATTTATTAATAGTGAGGGAGACAGGACATTAAGGCGGAGACATGCAGCAGGTGGTCACAGGCCGGGAGTTGAACCTGCAGCCGCACCTGCAGCTGTGCATGGGCCACCTGCCCCAACCAAAGCACCACCGGGGCGGCCCCAGCCTCGCCATTTGTGTAGCTTCCTCTGTTGCTCTGCATGTCAATTTCTCCTCTAAAACAGAGAATTAAGGGAAATCTAAGACTCTGCCTTTGGAAGAAAATGAAATAAAACTCAGACCATGACCGTGGCATTTATTTTGGCTTTGGAAAATTACATCTCCCCTGCAATTAAGAAAACAATAAAAAATAAAATGGTCCTGGTATCTCTGGTTCTAGGCCCAGCTTCCCCAGTTCACATGTTGAGGTCTCCAGAGTCAAAGACACTGAAATCATCACTGCCCACAATTCATTCCTTATTTTATGTCGCCTTGGGTGAAATTTTCTCCTTCTCCTGAAAGGGAACCACCATTCTGCCTGACACATTTGTAATAATTTCCCAGAAGGCAAAAATGCATTCAAGATATTTCCAGTAAATGTTATAAAATGTATTGAATCTGTCTTGATGACACAACCAAACTGAAAGCGAATTTTTGAACCACAATTTACAGTGTATATTAGTAAATGCACGGCTTCTTTAAACGTAATTAAATATTTGCGCATGAGATGTCAAGTTTAACTTTAAAACAATTTTGATTTTATGACATTGCAGCATTTAATAGGTTAAAATATTGGAACAAAATGCATCTTTTATAAAGCCAAATGTGCATTTTGACCAGAACTCTTAATCCACAAAGCAGCTCACAGCTGGGATGTAAATTCTCAAAAATGTTGGGCAAACATGTTGAAATATATAGAAGTAAAAAGAAACGGTGTCGTTATTGTACTGCTGTGTTCAGTATGATGCAGAAAATGCATAATTGTTTTTATGTTTGTCTCTGATTTGCTGCCAAGCCGGTTTTATGGTGCTGACATAACAGCTAATAAAACACTGACTGGTATAAACTGAATTGATTTTAAAAATAATAGGCTGGTATATTAACTTACAATCAGCATATTCTTTTTTTTCTTTTCTTTTTAAATCTTTGGCCAGCAATTCTCTCATATCTGATTTGGAAATGTTAAGAAAAGAGAGCACAAAAAGCCTCCAACTGCACCTCCAATTACTAAAGCTTATGATCAATAATGTGTTTTGTTCAGAAACAGGGTAAAATAATGTGCCAAAAAATGGATTAACAAATAAAAAAACAATACAAAAAATCCCTGTCTTGCTTATTTGGGTGTTGGATACAGTCACCAGTATGTTCAACATCTGTACCAACGGTGGTCTCGTTGCCACCTAGAAAAGAGATAAATGATGGGGATGATATAAAGAAATATGATATAATAACTTTTTTTCCCTTCTTTTTAAAGGCATTACAAGGAAAGTGAATTGTAATTGATTCATGTTTGAAATATGTCAAGATGTTCCGTTCAGGCCATGAAACTTTCAGTCCTTCATTTTTTGGAACGGATGCTTACACATTCCTTCATGTAGCTCTGAACCTTAATATTTTGCAATTTTAGAGTATAAAATGCTTAATAAACCAGAATTACACAAGGTTTAAAAAAAAAGGACTGCATCATCTAGTAGTTGTGACCAAAAAAAAAAAAGTTAAAAAAAAAACCCCACATTAACTCCTCTGCTTGAGGCAGAACTTTGCTCCAACCCAGAGAGGACATCCGTCCCTGTTTAGACGGAGAACCGTCGTCTCGGGTTCGTAGGTGGGTGATTCTTCAATTCTGGGAGTTTTTCTGTCCCAAGTGCAGATTTTTAAGAAAAAAAAAAAAGTTATTTTAAGAAAAAAAAAATTGTTAAGGTTAGATTGTTGTAGCTATAAAAAAAAAAAAAAAATAACCGTGTCTTAATGATGACATTTTAATACTTTAAAATACTCAACATTTTATAAGAATTTAGATGAGCAAGAACTTGACCTGTTTTGGGGTCGTCCCCAACCCAGATTTGTTGGCATCTGCTCTATGATAAAGCAATAAAAAGTGCTCAATTTATCTAAACATTATTTTACATTTCTTCATAACTTTTTTATATTTATGGAGTTTATATTTGTTCAGTTTACAATTTAAATATCTCTGTCCCTCTTAGATCCGTCATTACCATGACGTTCAACATTTTAGAGAGCAATAAAGTTTTCACAGTTAGTTACATGTTTGGATGCTAATTCAATGCTCCAGGGGAACAATACATTTGAAGGTAATTTAATGTTTTATACAACCTGACCTAAGAGTATGTTTATTAGGCGTCATTACCGAACACATTCCTATTTGAATATTCTAATTCGTTAATAAGAAGTTTCACTTTATTTACATGTATCCAATGTACATTTTATCCCAGCTAACCAGCTAGCTTAACATGTCTAAAACCTAGCTAACATTTTCAGCAAAACGGGGAAATTGTCATTACCATCACATGTCATTAACCATTTCGGAGTGGCTGTGATGGTAATAAGAGAGAACAGCTGTGGCTCAGGTGGAAGAGTGGGTTGTCCGGTAAGAGAAAAGTTGCCAGTTTGATTCACCTTGCATGGCAGCCTCGGCCATCAGTGTATGAATGTGACACATATGCTGTAATGCGCTTTGAGTGGTCAGTAGTGTTAGGATTTAGGATTAACTCACTAGATAATTTAACTGTTAGTCATAAAAAACAGCCAGCCTTCCTACAGGCAATAAAGTTTTAGCTTCTGAGTACTCAGTTTGCTGCTTTAGGTTTTATGACCTAAACGACTGCAAACACAACTGCATGTGTCTGGAGCTGCAATTCTTAGAACATAATTTTTACAGAGCATGTTTCGTACTTACTGGAATGATTGAGAAAACTTTGCTTTTCATATAATTTTGTATAAAAATCTATGTTTTGTTGACGCGATGGTAATGACAATTTTCTGCAACAACTTTGAGAGGTAATATCAAAATGATCATAAAGTACAGTCAAAGCCATGCTCAGATTTATGTTCCAGACCAATTAATAAACCATCTTAAACTGGAAAAAAAAGAGTTCAAAAACCTTTTTTTTTCCTTTTCAAAACTCCAAAAGTCAAAATTTCCCAGAATTGAAGAATCACCCGGGTGCTGATTCTCCGACAGGATCGCATCGTCACCGCTGGACCAGAACTGTGGCAAAACCTGCCTGAAAACTGGAATTCAAGTCAGTTAAATTATGTGATGTTTTAAACATTGATTTAGATTACTGTGAACATTATTTCACACAAGCTCTATTTCTCCTCCCAGTATTACCATCCACCTTTCACCAAGCCATGTAGCTTTGTTTCTTTCTGCTGTGAATGACTGACGAAACTGAAGTTACTGACCTTCTCGATGTAATGAAATAGAGAAGAAAAGCATGGTGTGTGTTTTTTTTTTTTTTATTTTATTGTGAGCCCCTGCAGACCTTGAAGAACTTGATTTGTTGAATCAGAGAGACAGGGCCATTATTGCTGCTGCTGTGTATTTATTCATTATCATACTATTCCCCCCCCTTTCCCATACCTCTCTGTTATTTTCTGTACTAAATACAAGTTGCTATAAGTTAAATGCACTCAGTTTTTATGATGTCGTTCTACCTTGATTGATGAATTCTCTCTGTCTTTTTGGACTTTTTGAATACCCTCACCGTCCACCTGTGTCTTGTACAAAACCAACAAGCTGTGATTGTTATGTGACCAGCTGAGATAAAGAGGAAAATAAAAAAAGAGTAAAAAAAAAATAAATAAAATTTGTGTTTGCAGACAGTCATGGAGAGTTGCAGCTTTGCTTACAACCGCATGCAAGTCTCAGTATCCCATGAAGACAAACACGTATGATCTGGAGACTGAGTCCCAGAAATCCCAGTTTGACCTTTTGTGTATTTGTGTGTGAATGGGAGGTGAAGAAACAAGTCTTGATGTTCATCTGATTGCAAAATAATAATAATAATAATAATAATAATAATAATAATAATAAACAACAACAACAACAACAACAACAACAACAACAACAACAGGGATGTCAATTTTCCGAGGATCTGCAGATTTCTGAGTTTTTTTTCCATTCTGGGGGTCATTTTGGAGATGCGTGTAAATCCGGTTTAATATTTTCAGGAGGGGCGGGGGATGTTACCCTCCACAAACCTCCGACTCGGCCAAGCGAGACATGATCCAATGATCGGACCCAGCATGGCGTAGTGGGCGTGACGTGAATTCTCGATTGTGATTGGTTGATTGAGACCAGGGCATGCGCACTGAGCCTTTGTTCCGGCTGACGTCACTATCTGTCTTGACATAGCGTCGGGGAATCCAACGAAATCCGGGTCATCAGCTGCCATCACAGCCCAATCAATGGTCAAAGTAAGCCTGAAGCACAAATGTTCTGATATTACTTCTCCCTTTCTTGTTTGGATGGATGAAAATACTAGAATTTCGATGTGAAATGAGGTGAAAAAAATCACACTGCGACCGGCCCCGTGGTTGTCAAATGCTGAAAAAATGAGTAATTATGTCGCCAGATCTATCAAATGGCCAATTTCAGGTCAATTTCCATCAATTAAATTGTTGTAATGAATGAACTACCAGCAGTAATAACGAATCTATGACTTATATCAGTGGTTCTTCAAACTTTTAATACTGCGTACCACCTGAGAAACTGTTCAGCTCTCTGAGTACCACCATGATGACCAACTTTAAAATATATACCTTCTCAATTAGCTTTAAATTCACAGGAGAGATGTTTATTCCTTATTGTAGTTATTTATTTATTGTTACCATTGGATTTTGTTTGAAACGTATTTATAATGCATTGTGGCCCCGATCGTACACCTCTTGCTACCCGCAAATTGCAGGTTTAGGAACCTCGGCTAACCGCTAATACAATCTTCCACTTCACTAAAGCCGCTACCTGTTATGCCGGCTCCCTTACTCGCATTGTAGGTGTGTGTGAGAGAATGAACATACACATTTCTCACCCTCATGAGCTGAGAGACCCAGGTTTGTAAGTGATGGTTTGTTGTAGTATTTTGAGTTACAGTCAATGTAGTGTGGTACCCACTTGTCACAATTCATTTTTTTGTTCTTCAATAAAACTGGTGTACATTTGCTCACCTGCATGCCACATAGCTGTCTGGTAGCTGGGTCCCATTGCAGAAGTGCGCGCCGCAGTGGGACCACGCCTTTATTCATGCTGAGTGCGGGCAGGTGCCAATGTGTCGGACAGGTGAGGGGTGAGTGGGTTTGTGAATGTACCAATTTATTGTCATTTTTCAATTTGGGGTTTATGTGGGATTACGTTTAAGTGTTATGATTATTGTTAAATGATGAGGTTTTGTGGTCTTGTCTTTTTTGTTACCTTGTTATTTGAAAGGGTTATGTTTGTGGGTGGGGAGTATCCCTCTGCAGATGGTGGCTGCCCAATTGGATCAATCTGGGTTTGGGCTATTTAAGAGGGTGGCTCACCTGACAGAGGTTGTTGGTCTTTTCTTTTGCTAGAGGGAGGTGGTCTCTAAGTCTATGTGTCTCTGTTGTTTTGTGCCCGAGGAAAAATTAAAAGTTAACTTTTTTTTAAATAAAAACTGGAACTTATCTTGCCGGCACCCTTCTTTTATCCACCCACCTCAAACCCCAAGGCCTAAAGATCAACTGGGCACAGGAGTGGTATCTCACAGAGTGACAATGGGGGTGTCTTTTGTGCTTTCCGCAAACTCTGTATCTTGCGATGGCGGGCTACCCTAAACCCGTGATCGCAAGATACCGATTTTGCGGAAAGTGCAACCCGCATGTTGGCGCGTAAAAGAGCGCGTCCAAATGGCATAAATGTGCGTCCGCCTGGTCACATGTGGACGTGCACAAACAGCTCTACCTCTCGATTACGCAACAACATTTCACTTTTTTTTTTTACGTTTTACGTTTTTATTCTCTTAAGGGCAGAGAATGTCTGGTCAGCAGCTGTGGTGGATGTGGGAATAGTCACGGACAGACACGTTAGTCTGTACAGCTGTGGCATGATCTCATTCAGATGTTTGCTGTGTAAGAAACCAAGGAGATCTTTGGGACATTTCCCCTCAAAATCTGCCATGGACTACCTCACAGTCAATTCTGTTTTTAAACAGGTCAGATCATCAAATAGAGCTCCGTGGCTCTATTTGATAAATATATATGAGTGTGCTTTCATTGTATTGTTTTGGCTCATTGACTGCCATTAATGCAATGGAAGTGAGCATTTGCTTATAGAAAACGCTATATTGCTTATAGCGCCCCCCCTTCGCAAAACACTTCAGTTTTTTCCCAATTTCCTGTTGACATCCCTGTAATAATAAGAAGAATTTATTACCACTGAAGGTTTGATGTTTTTATTTTTTATTCCATTTTAACTCCATATTATATTGAACTCAGCTTACAGTAGAATGCATATGAATTATTGTCATTAAAACAGTTCTGACATGTAGGCTCCAATCTCATCACTTCCCACAGATAATTCTTACTATAAAGATATTGGTAGAGACGAGTAAGAGCTTCACCTCTCAACAACAAGGAATTATAGAGTTAATTAAGAGTGATGAATTAACGATACGATGTAGATGTAAAGTGGAATCTTACTATATGAGTTATGCAAAGTATGTGCAACTAGGGCACCAGCCTCCGTGAGGCCATTCCCAAGAAATACATCATCATGAAGGGAATATACTATCTATTGAAAATAACTTTTATGTGTGGTCATTTAACCAGCCACTGTAAGGCCATTCCTTAAGAGTGCAGTCACAGAGGGAATATGAGAGACCAGGACACCATCTACTGTAAGCTTGCTACCAAAATACATCCGGGCAAGGAAACTACATAATTAACTGGGAGTGAGGAACAACAACTTTATCCTCCAACAACAAGGAGGTGAGATACTACAATGTGTTATCATGGCACCAGCCACCTATGAGGACATTCCCAAACAAGTATAGCATCATAAAGGGAAATACTATTTAGTGAGAAATTGCTACGATGGACCAAGTCACCAGCTAATGAAAGGATATAAAACTGGGAGCGAGAGATATTTCTACTTCCTAAATACCAGAATAATGACAGAGAGAATACTTTAAATATTTTTTTTATTACTTTCTTCAAAGTCAAAGGTTTACATGCATACACTTAAGATTAATGTGTCTTTAAACAATTTGGGAAACCCCGGATGATGATGTCATAGCATCTTCCGGTAGGTTAAGTGACAACATTTGAGTCAACCGGAGCCACACCTGTGGACGTATTTGAAGACGTGGCTCAAACGCATTGCTTCCTGTGACATTATCGTGGGAAAATCAAAATAAATGATCCCAGATATCAGGAAGAGAATTGTAGAACTTCACAAGTCTGGTTCATCCCTTGGTACAATCCCCAGATGCCTGAAGGTGCCACGTTCATCTGTTCAAACGTCTGTTCTGTGTCTCTGAGATGGATGTGCTTAGTTGTGAAATGTACGCATCACCCCCGGAACAAAAAGCAATAACAATTTGTTGAAGATGCTGGTAAGAGTGTCATCATTTACAGTGAAACTAGTCCTGTACTGACATGAGCTGAAAGGCCACTCACCCAGGAGGAAGACATTACTCTAAAAGCAACATAAAAAAAAGGGAAAATTACAGTTTTCAAATGCACGCAAGGACAAAGACCTTAATTTCTGGAGACATGTCCTGTGGTTCTGATGAAGCTAATTCAGTTTAAAATAGAACTGTTTGTCCATGATGACCACTGTTACGTTTGGAGAAAAAAAAAAGAGAGGAAGCTTGCGAGCCTGAGGACACCAGCCCAACTGTCAAGTACGGGGGTGGCAGCATCATGTTGTGGGAGTGTTTTCGCTGCAGGAGGAATCGGTGGAGGAATTCACAAAACAGATGAAATCACGAGGAAAGAACATTATGTAGAAAGCAGCATTTCAAGAAATCAGCCAGGAAGTTACAGTTTTGTTTCTCCAAACTGGACAGTGACTCAGTTCTGTCAAGGAGGAATGTACCAAAATTCCAACAAACTATTGTGAGAAGCTGGTTGGATTAAACCAAAAAACGTTTGACCCAAGTCAGACAGTTTAGATGCAATGCTGCCAAATACCTGAGGAAATGTTTTTAAACGTCTGACTTTGATGAAAGTAATAAAAAAAAAATCCCCTTTCATTATTCTGGCATTTAGCAAATCGAAATAATGTTGGTCATCCATCAGTCTGATTTAATGTCAGGCAGCGAGAGAAAAAAAAAGGTTGTGTCTTTTTATAGGGCTTACGTCAAATAGCTGCTCATCCTCACATTGTGGTTGAACCGTCTTAACTTGACTTTCCTCAGATCTCCAGTTCCTGAGATAAAACAGCATCTAATCTTTCTGGGGTCAATAAACATTACATTATATTCATCCAAAAGCATACACATAAAAATACAGACATGAAGAATGAAATCGAAACATGATTATGTACAAGGTACAAGCAGAATAATATCACGTTTGTATCATAAGTCTTTCACCTTGAGTTAATTGATAGTAATGCTAGTTTTAAAAGATAATTATTAACATAACGTGGGGGCCTCAGCTATGAAAGTTGGTCAACTATTCCACATATTTACTGCATAAGTACTTTCTGAACTGAGACTAAGCAGACTGACGAATACAGTAACTATGTTGGTCTCTTATATTATTTATTTTTAAATACAGAATAAAAGGCTATTCTTATAAAGGAATAAACTCATATCCTCTAAGAGAGACTGGCATTCATACTCTGCGTACTCATTGCGTACTCACTTGTGGCTCTTAGCAGCTTTATCTTTTAACCCACAGTCATCCTGTTATCAGTCCTAAATTTGTCATTTATCTGTCATTTCAGTCAAAGCTGTGCATGTAAACAGACCTGCTCCTGTACTTTCAGATACATTCACATGCTGAACATGAAAATATAAATCGTTAGATGAGAGGTCACATGAAGTCGTTCGCGGGGGAACACTGATGGCTCTGCCCTCGACTGAGCTGCAGTCTCCGAGTTAAACTTCACTTTACTTTCCAAACGGCGGAGGAGGTACTGGTGCCAGTGGTACGATGACGCTTTCATGTGTTTCACTGCAGCAACCTTTGTATATGGGCGCCATCGCACTCCTTTAAATAGACCGATGAACTCGTGGGTCTAATTGGAGGGAAGTCAACTGTTGCTTGAATCGTCAGCTCAAACGATCTCCCAGACATCACCGCAGATATTTCTTTAGTTCTCTTATGTGACCTAAACACACAGTTGTGCAGTTGCTTATCATATTTCTTACTCCTGAAAGGTTTTTCCTTTTTTTTTCTCTCTCCCTTTTTCTTAATGACGGTGCCACAGGAGAGCATTCTCAGACAACTTACTCTTAAGTAATACAGATTATGCTGTCAGGACGGCTATAAAACACTGTGTGCTTTAACACAGAGTATGCTTAATGTGTCCCAGAAAAGGGTCCGGGTCCTCCTGAGGATTCTTGTACTACCTGTACTACCTGACATCATTATCTGAATACACTGCACGGATCAAGAAAGATGCCAGGTGTAAATGTAGGCGGCGCGGTGGTGGGAGAGTGAGGAAATGGCGCCATAATATTGCTTTTTCTGTGGATTTTAGCCAGTGTCTGGTAACCTACATAGGGTGGAAATATTCCATCCATCCATTATCTACGCCCGTTCAATCCTCTGCAAGGTCACGGGGATCTGCTGAAGCCTATCCCAGCTCTCTTGGGGCAAAAGGCAGGGGTACACCCTGAACAGGTCACCAGGGCCACACATAGACAAACAACCAATCACTCCTACGGGCAATTTAGAACCACCAATTAACCTGGTGGACTTTGGACTGTGGGAGGAAGCTGGAGTACCTGAAGGAAACCCACGCAAGCACGGGCAGAGCATGCAAACTCCACACAGAAAGGTCGAGGTTCGAACCAGGAACCTTCTAGCTGTGAGGCAACAGTGCTAACGGACTAGGGTCTGCTATGGCATCCCACAGGGTTCAGTTCTGGGACCAATCCTTTTCACTTTATATATGCTGTCCTTCAGAGGCGGCTGGCCCATAGGGGGCGCTGGGGCGCCGCCCCACCAGCTGTGGAGGGGGAAAATATTTATTCTATTTTTATTTTTATTAATTTTTTTGATCAGCATCAGATTAATTAATAGTATATGTGTGCCTACATGCGATTTAAATAATTTAAACAACATTTCCACCAACTGACACTCATTAAACAGTGAATTTCCACCGACCTACAGTGTGTCATTCTCTCACAGGGCGCTCGGCAAAGCGCCCCTGACGTGCAGCTAAATAGCCAATCCGGTTATGGTTGCTAGGTAAAAATGATTGATAATTGGCCTATCAACGTCACCAAATTTAATGCCGATGGGGCGCTGGAAATGTCGCCCCAACAGCTACGTAAAATGCATGAAGGTTTATGAGCTAGAGCTACGTGAAGGGCCAGCGGTAGTTTTATTTCGTAGAGCGACTCCCAGACAAAAAAAATACGGCAACGAGGAAGAGAGATGGCGACAACTGGAGTTCAAGAACAGCTTCCACCTAATTCAGTGAAATCATTATTAATGTTCCCTTTTGTGAGACGGACGACGGAGAAAAAACTTCTCGTTAAGGAGCTGGGACCTGACAAGCCTGAAATTAACATTTTCCAGTAAACGAAGGAGAAAGGTAAATCATCCAAACTGAGTTTTTGTCAGAGTTGGTTAAACCCTGAGACGTGGCTGGCAGGTTGTGGAGCAGCTAATGCACTTTTCTGTTTCCCCTGTATCCTCTTCAGAAGTGACAGATGTGATTGGACTTGGACAAAGACTGAACTAACTGACTTAAAGCACCTCTGAACAGTTTAAGAAACATGAGAGATCCAAAGTTCACATGGAAAACTGCGTAAAGCTAGCTGTGCTCGGAAAGATTAGCATAGCAACGCAGCCAGATGATGGGCACCACATTACTGAAAGAAAGCACAATGAAGAGGTAGATAAAAACCACAATATTGTGTCCAAGATAATCAATTGTGTTAAATTTTGTGGTGCTTTTGAATAAGCAATGTGGGGACATGATGTCAGCTAGTCCTGGTACTGAGGTACATTGATGGACCCAACAATATACAGGAGCGGTTCTATTGATTCATCAAGCTACCCAACAGCTGTGCGGATTCAACAGCTGGTGTCTTATTGGAGAGGCTGCACAGCATCCTTCCGGAGGGACAATTTACCCCTTGATTGTATAGTATTTGATAGCATAAAGTCTAATATAGCTGTAAATTGTTACTTCTTATTTGAAACTGGAAACTGAAATTAAATTATTATTGTGGACCTGTTGTCATTTTCCGACTGTTCATTTTAATGCTTATGCTAGATTAGGCAGGGAAAAATGTTGGCACACCAGCCCCACCAAGATTTTTTTTCACCAGCCGCCACTGCTGCCCTTGGGAAAAATTATCCTTTCATTGCTACGCTGATGATACGCAGGTGTACTTATCCATGAAAGCAAAGGAAGCAAAACCGTTGGCTAAACTTCAGGGTGTCTTAATGACATTAAATCCTGGATGACCTCTAACTTCTTGCTTCTAAATTCAGATAAAACGGAGGTTATTGTCTTTGGTCCTAAACACCTGAGGAATGGATTTACTGGGTTTACGCTGGCTTCCAGCACAGCTGTGAAAAACCTTGGAGTAATTTTTGATCAGGATATGTCATTTAAGCAGCATATTAATCGAAATATTGCCAAGATTAGGAGCATCCTCTCCCAGGGTGATGCTGAAAAATTAATCCACGCGTTTGTCAGTTCTAGACTGGATTATTGTAATGCTTTGTTAGCAGGATGTCCAAAAAGCTTGCTAAATAGCCTCTAATTGATCCAGAACGCAGCAGCGAGGGTGCTGATATGAGTCTGTAAACGAGATCCCTCCACTGGCCTCCCGTGAAATGATCTGGGTCTCTATAAAGCACCTAGAGACAATTGACATTGTAACAGACGCTATACAAATAAAATTGAATTGAACTGACCACTAAGCCACCGTGCTGCCCGGAAATATTCCTTAGGATAAAATCCATCCATCAAGTCCAAGCATCAAACTATTGTGCCAGTTCAATAAAGTTTATTAGTTCGGGAGAGGTCATCTTTTTTGTTATTGCAGGACACGAGCTAAAGCACAGGAGCAAAAAGTACTCAAGGGCTTCAACAGAATCGAACTAATTCATCCGAGGTAAACCACATTAAATGTATCGTATAGTAGATGTGTTTCTAAAGCTGTGAAACAAACAGTTTTGAAACCTGTTTATTTATGAATGAGGAAACGACTAAAAAAACTCTGCACTTATTATCATTGTTTTTATTGTATTTCTACAGAGAATAGAGCAGATTTGAACATTTTGTGTTTGCCGAAGGAGATTTTTCTTCTCAATGGAATGTTAACTGGTAGAAAAAAAAATTATCTTCTCCCATTTTAAGTCTGAGGGAAGCTCAAGTGCTACTTTTCATGACAGCTAAGTGCCATAGTCAGAGAAGCATGTGGCATCTTCAAGTTAGTCTGTGAAGGAGGGCGCAATTAAAATGATAATTATGAGCGGCTATCAGAGACACTTAAATCCAGAACAACAGCATCTGGCAGCAGGGTGAGACAGAGTTATAGAGATGTTCCTCACTGTAGCTGGTAGCAGCAGTTTCAGCTCGGGCCTGGTGAGCGGCGCGACACCTCCACTTTCTGATTTTGCTTTGTCTCAAACGATGCAGAAAATTGCTTCATCAGAGCTGCCGTGTTAAATGCTTGTTTGCTGGAAAGAGCTGCTGTTTTTAATTGCAGTTATAATGGGAAATTTGTTGTGTCAGGTATCCATTTATGCGAAAAGTTTAAATCACAGTTCCATTTTACGGTCTGAACCAAATGTGCTCGCTGAACGTATGCTGACCACGAGCGAGTGACACTTACTGCAAAGTGACCGGGAAAACCACAGTCAACATGCAATATTTACCATCCGTGAAAGGATTTGATCAAAATGGCTTACTTAATTTACAATTTTCTCACCACAGCGTGAAACCAAAACAAAAGACAAAAGCTATACAGCATAGCAGAGGTGGATGAGAGCAGCTACCATTTCTGGCTTATTTAAGTCTAAGTGCTTGCTTCTTGAAGAGATTTAGGTTTTATTGCGTGACAGAAAAAAATACAGTTGATATCAACTGGAGAATATGTAATATTTTGTCACCATCACAGACTTTTATGTGAAGTACAGCTTCTTATAGAGCAGGTTAGTCTTTCAAGAGTGTTAGTTTTCTCAGATCATATTGTTTCGCTATAAAAGATTGTAACAGTATAAGAGACACAACCCAGACCCACCTGAAGGTTTGACGATCACTTGCCTGTTGCACTGGTGTCTGCTCATTTAAAGGTTTATATCTAACCATGACCTGTTTTTTTTTTTTTTTTTCTGGAATTATACATTTGAAAAAGGTTGAGTGCTCTCAAAAAGGACAAAAAAAAAGACTGACTGCTTCTTGAAGTGATTCTATAGTGAATGGCTTCATCCGACCAAGAATGGAGGGCGACATTAACACTGAAAGTAAATTATAAAGGTAAATTGTAAGGTTTTCATGTTTCCTTTCTCTCTCTCCAAATATAATATAATATAATATAATATAATATATATATATATATATATATATATATATAGATATATATATATATATATATATATATATATATATATATATATATATATATATATATATATATATATATCTATATATATATATATATATATATATCTTATAATATATATATCTATATATATATATATATATATATATATATATATCTAATTCTTGTTCTCACCCACCCGGGCAGTGTTGTCTCCTTCAAGCTCAGGTCTTCTACCAGAGGGTTCTGAAGGATCTTTGCTGTTCCCAGTATTCCCTCTTCTGGACAGAGATCTCAGAAGTTGTTCCTGGTATCTTGGAGGTTACAGCTCCCAGTGCCCCGATCACTGTCGACACCACTGCTGCCTTCACACTCCACGGGCCCGATCTTCCGCCAGATCTCCTAAAGCCGCTATTAAGCGATAGCGGGTAGCGGGAGGGGCGTTTCCCCGCAAAGAACGCAATCTTCCACCTTTGCTAAACCCGCTATCCCACCTGCGCTACCTGCTACATTATCCATAGGAGTGGTTAGGACGTTCCACCAGTTAAACCAACCAGTGCGTCAGCAGCCATTGCCTTTAAGAGCAGGTTGCGCTACCCGCAAACCGCTATGGAGCGTCTTTTCATCCAGATCGGAGCAGCTCTCATGTGCAGCTCGTCTGGGACTCTGCTGTAGAGCTTCCTCCTCTTCCTTCCTCCTCCTCTGCACTGATATATACATATAAATATTTTTACACAGACAATTCCTATCAGCTACCTGAAAGTCCCAGACAGTTGGTGTCCTCCCAGTAAACACGCTCTGGTCGTCTATGGTTTAACCGGCGAGCAAGCCATTTAAGACGATCTCTGCTATTTTCTCAGGGGTTCAACTGAGGCCAAATCACGCTTTTTATACAAGAGTTAATTCGAGAGGTAGAGCTGTTTGTGCACGTCCACGTGTGACCAGGTGGATGCGCATTGATGCCATTTGGATGCGCTCTTGTATGCGCGGGTTACAACCCGCATGTCGGCTACCCGCAACCCGCCATCCCAAGATACTGAGTTTGCGGAAAGGGAAAAAGACACTGCCACACAATGACACAAAGACATTGCCACACCTACAAATTGAGTAAGGGAGTCGCCATAATGTTAGCAGCTTTAGTGAGCGGAAGATTGCATTAGCAGTTAGCTGAGGTTCCTATACACGCAATTTGCAGGTAGCGGCTAGCGGGAAGTGTACGATCGGGACCCACATCTTTTCCTGCTCTTTCCTTCAGCTCTTGGTATTTCTCAAGCCTCGTGTCGGATCACCACACCCACCACCACCACTATGTCAGGCTGATTAGCCATCACCAATTTTTCAGTTTGGATCTGGAAGTCCCGCAGGATATTGAAACCGCTTGTTCTCAATCACCTTTGGAGGTGTCTCCCATCTTGACCCTTGGACCTTGGTCCATACTCCGCACAGATGTTTCCTGTGTATTATCCCTGCCACCTGGTTGTGGCGCTCCACGTCTGCTTTGCCTGCCAGCATCTTCCACCCTGCTGTGATGTGTTACAATGTTTCGGGGGCGTTTTTGCACAGCCTGAATCTGGGGTCCTGTCTGGTGTGGTAGACCCCACCAGACACACATAAATACTCACATATATACACATAATGATGATAATTTTTTTTTTTTTTAAGTTCCATCTGTCTGCTAATTGATTTATTAGAGCTGCAAAAACTGTATAAAGTTAATGGGACAACAAAGTTTCAATAACCTACAATTAAGGAAATCAATGCACCATAGCCTAAATTTTAATCCAACCCTTGTTTTTTTGTTAAATGTGTGTTTAAAAGCTGTACATTTCCTGGCTTGGCACAGTGATATAAAACACAAGTGTAAGCTTACCTCTGGGCCAGCAGCCGACCCCTGTGGAGCCACGTCTGTCTCAATCAGTATAATTACGGCTATTTTCTCCTTTTAATTTTATTTGATTTTATTTATTTGCTCTCAGCGTCATGTCAAACCATTTTTCCTTCACTTCTTGAATGCTTAGTTTCACAGAGGAGGTTGCATTAACTGTCTGCATCAGTCACCTCTGTCCAGACACGTTCTTCGCCATTAACCGTCTCACCCACATTAACAAAGTGAAATGAAAGGTTTTCTTTTCCTTTGCACCACTTCAGTTAAAATGACCTCTATCATTTGTCTGAAACACGTGTCTTCTCTTTCTCTCTCTCTCTCTCTTTTCTAAATATACACACATTCTTATGATCAAATCAACATTTCATGCAGTGTTTGTGAATCCAGATGAGGTTTTTCAGGAAGGAGACGGTTTATGTGCAAATCTATTCATTTACAACAATATCATGAATGAAGTCCAATGTTCATTACATCTTGGAGGTTGTAAAAAGAACAGTTTCTTGAAACCTCAAGCAATCTGCAACAAGTGTGACGAGTCCTGAAATGTTTAAACAGGTGCAATAAATGATAACAGCAAAAACAGGGACGTTAATGTCTAACATGACACAAAATCTGATGAAGATGGGAGCTGTTGGCATACACTGTATCTGCATGTTCTAATGCATTAACGCATGTACTAAGAGATGCCTGAGTAAGAGGAAAAAAACAAAAAAGAAGTTACTTTGCATAGACCACTGTATGTGTCTGATATATATATTAAGTATATATCTGTGCATTAATTGAAACTTGTCATTTCCTCAGTCCTCTATTAAAAACCATCAGGTTTGACTCAACAAGGACAAGGGTGTTATTACTGCTTGTCCCCTTCATCCTATTTCCACATGTACCACCGACCCGCGACTGCGGTGACCATTTTCTCTGTCGGTATCGGCGTGAAAGCGGAAGACGGTGTTGACTCACCGTGCGAGATCCTCTGGCATTTTGGCAGCATTAGCTTTTCCCAGCATGTGGGTGAGTGAAAGGCTTAAATACTGTGGGCCAGACCAGATCTGACTGCATGTACGAAAAGAGTATCTCAATCTCTCTTTCTTACAGGTTTTTATAGTGAACGTTGAGTCTACGTCTGAGGTGACCTTGGATTGTAACTCACCATTGCTTCAGTGGAATTACATGCGGGGCTTTAAATCTCTCCATTCCTTCAAGACAAACTTCAATTGCAAAGCTCCTTCTGGAAAAGATAACAAACCTATCTCTAAGTCAGTCATAAACTGTTCATGTGTGGGCTGTCTGCACTCTTATGTCCTGAGTTTGTTCGCCGCACTGCATTCGTAGGAATAAGACCAATGAGTGTACCAGCAAGGTTATTATGGGTATGTATTTTTGACCCATATAAATAAAAATATAAGGAAACAGAATTCAGATTGGATTCTAAAAAACAGACAATATCTGACCAATAAATGTGGTCACTTTCTTTTACAATTAAAAGAAACATTCATGCATACATAGATGCATGTGAGACCTATTTCTTGCAATAAAGCAGCACACATTGGAATTGCGAATCAGTTTTAGTACTCCCCCAACTGGGTCCCAGCCACGTTGGCTTCACAGATGGCCTGAACTTTTTGGGTTTTTAAACAGGCACGGTATAGAAATTAAAAAAAATGTTGGATGGCATTTCTCCCATTTAGAAACGGTCCTCAGTAAACCAGTTACAGTTCCAATACCCTACAACAGGGATGATGTGAACCCCTTGTTGTCAAGCCCCATCGCCATTAGCCTGCCAAAGCAGATTCTCAGGACAACTGGTGTAAAATTTGATAATTGTAGGCCGTATCGTGTGCAAGACGCACAAGAAACTGCACTTCTGAATCAGGTGATTGTCCTCAGTGATGATGACATCCTCTTGTCTGGGCAGAGGAACAAACTAGAGTCATCTGTTGTTGAGACCATGTTGGACTTCAAGCTAATATGTGACTCAGCTCTTTTACAGCTGTAATGTAAAAATCCATTCTGGGGCTGAAACTTGCTAAAACTGATGTGTCATGCTGTGTCATGACTTAAGGACCATGACTTCTAGCCTCGATTCCTGCCGATTTGAGGCCACAGGTTGTTATTGTACTGGCTCCATCAAGTAGCTAGTAGTTTTGACGCGTAGACGTCTAGACAGATGTCAAGGTTTCCTTGTTTTCCACTTGTCATTAAGATGAACTGTCCGCCTTTCTGTCTTTGTCATTCTGAACGATCCAGCGTTCTGTAACGACCTCTGTAAAGACTGCATGCAATTTAGAGAAACGAATAAACTTGTTTTGCACCTCAGTCGTTTGTCAGTGCCTTGTTTAGTTGACTGCTTCACCAGTGCACAATAATAATAATTCTTACAAGTGAGAATATATCCAAATTCTCATCTAATAACAGCTATCATCATCATCATCATCATCATCATAGCTGAGCAATTTTATTGATTCTTCGATATTTTATTTCCCCAGAGAGTATCGATTTTTTACATTCATGGTTAGTGCCATTGTCTAGCAAAACCATCTAGTATATATATGCAGTTTAATCTTTTAGCAGACTTTTTTTTGTGGGAATGTGAAGGGTGAAGGTATCGATATTCTAAGCTTCTTTCTAAACCCCCGTGTCCCACCTTTAAAAGCTTGCAAGCAACAATTTGCACTGTTTAAATAAATGAAACTATTTTTCTCAACAAATCTTATATTCATTTTGTCCAGCATTTACAAGCTGCCTGTCAGCCATATAATGTGTAATTGATGCTTTCAGTTGAATTTATTCAAAGTCATTGGAACATTCACAAGATGTCACCAAAATCACTTTGTCCCTTTAAAATCTTTCAGAAAATGATACAAATTTTCTTGATGAATTCAAAGATGAATATCGATATATATCGTATTGTGAGCCGAAAAACGTGTATCGTATCATATTATCATATTAGTGTATTGCTACAGCCTTAATCATCATCATCATCATCATCATCATCATCATCATCATCATCATCATCATCATCATCATCATCATCATCATCATCATCCATGAGTGTAGAAATAAAATGCTATTCTTCTTGAAGACACTGAAACAACTGAATTGTCTTCTAGTGTAACTACATATTCAAACCAACATAAAACGCCACAGCATAAACACACCGTTTTCTCATTCCAGTGGGAAGGAAGGTGGCCAACGTGCAGGATTACGCTCCATGGACACATTATGTGCACACATATGGCATTCAGTGAAATAACTCTAATGTATAGTCATTACAAAGTTTCCAAGAGGCACTTTTTGTGGAAACGTTTCCAAGAAAACTTGACTTAATGATTATTTACTTAGGTTATAATTAATTGTGGTGCTGTACGCAAAGACATTACATTAAAAATGCCTCCCCAACATTCAGGGGAAAACAATATGAGAAACTTCTCTCAAAGTCATGCAGTACAGTGTTACTGGGATCTACAGCTTTAATAAGAACTATTGTATGGTTATATTCATCCCTTTTGTCTGTCAAAATGAGACATTATTATCTCTGCATCGTGTGCTTCCCTGAAGAGTAGGGTTGCGTTTAATTTGAAAAGGCGTATTTCATAAAGTGGTCTCTGACTTAAAGCTAACGTCCCGATGGACCGCAGCTCACTTCTTTCCAAAGCCATCCAGTCAAACATTAAAAGATCATCTTTTACACCATATTGCCAGAAGTATTGTCTCACCTGCCTTGACTCACATATGAGCTTTAGATCATCTCATTCCTAATCAATATGACGTGGCTCCATCTTTGCAGCTAGAACAGCTTCAACTCTTCTGGGAAGGCTGTCCACAAGGTTTAGGAGTGTGTTTATAGGGATTTTTGACCATTCTTCCAGAAGAACAGAACACCCCAAAGGTCTTCTATCAGGTTGAGGTCAGGACTCTGTGCAGGCCAGTCAGGTTCATCCACACCAGACTCTTCCATCCATGTCTTTATGGACCTTGCTTTGTGCACTGGTGCACAGTCATGTTGGAAGAAGAAGGGACCAGCTCCAAACTGGTCCCACAAAGTTGGGATTATGGAATTGTCCAAAATGTCTTGGTCTGCTGAATCATTCAGAGTTCCTTTCACTGGAACTAATGATGTCTGGCTTGGATGCAGCTGCTCCACCATGGAAACCCATTCATGAAGCTCTCTGCTCTGTTGTTGAGCTGATCTGAAGGTCACATGAAGTTTGGAGGTCTGTAGTGATTGACTCTGCAGAAAGTTGGTGACCTCTTCACACTATGTCTTCATCATCCTCTGACCCCGCCCGGTGTCATCCTATCACAGTTCCACGCTGGAATTCACTGAGCTCCTGAGAGCGACCCATTCTTTCACTAATGTTTGTAGAAACAGTCTGCATGTCTAGGTGATTAATTTTATACACCTGTGGCCATGGAAGTGACTGGAACATCTGATTCTGATCATTTGGATGAGTGAGCAGAAACATACTTTTGGAACTAGTGTATATGATGTGTTGACAGAAAACAAAAGTGGGGCAGTGCATTTGATTTTGGTGCTGATTGGTTTATTAAATGATTTTCTGGTTTTTGGATTTTCTCATGATTGCGCAAGTTAAGTTACTATAACTTGAGGAGCCATTAAGAGTCTCCTGGTCAAGAAAGGTACACAAGCACAGTAGAATGATAACCTTTACTAAGTCTTTAAAAGCAACACTGGAGGAGTCTTTGAAAATTCAGAAGCGACATGCAAACATCATTTTATGTGCACTGGTCATGTATTTTCACTCCACAGTCTGTTTATGCCCTCTGAGAATTAACCAGTTCAAATGAATTGCTTCATTTCATAACAACCAAATTAATTAAGCTGTTCAGTTGTTTTTTTTTCAAATTTTACTTGGTGACATTATGTCGTGGACGAATTTAGTTCATTTGCTTGTTCCGACTTGAACCAGTTCATTCAATTTGGTTAACAATTAAAAAGAAAATAGATAAGCTGAAACAATGTCATATGACTGATGAACCTTTCCTGCAGTATAGCAATGTGTTTTTCATTTTTTCCTTCAGTTATGACACATACTGTTTAGAATAAAGACTGCAATGAATTAAGGGCACCTCCAGCCCCGGCTGAAAAGGTTGTATTGCCGCGTCGGCGTCACATTTTATTTCTGCAGTAGTTAATGTGTCAGACATAAATTAGGTATAATACTCAGTTGTTGCATTTGTACTTTAAAGAGATGTTTTTTTGTTGTCCCCACATCTGCTTGTGCTTGTATTCGGATTAAAATGTCTTGTTGAAGTAACTCAGAGTGGATTGGTAGAGTCTTTATGGCTGCTCAGGGAATTTATTACTGACACTCTGGACAACACATAGTATAACATTTCCCATTTTTTATGTACTACTGTATAAATGCTAAGTTAGATTATGTTAAACACTTCCATGCATGCCCAGTTTCTCTCTCTCTCTTTTTTTCCCCCAGGAAAGGGGGCCTTATGCATCTGATGTAGTGCCTTTTTAATATTTGGCTGATGATATAAATCATTACACCTAGTCAATAACATCTAAAGGGTTTTTTGCCTTCTACTCTGTGCTGACTAAACTCTTTACTCCCGCTACCTTACTGACCTTTTTTTTAAAGACCAACAAGAATTCAGTTGAAGGGTTAAACACTAAAATGAGATTCATTTTCATGTGGTAGTTTATTGAATATTCCATTGTCAGACATCCTCATCAATCTAGACCTATAATCCATCATTTCCAAGTGAACAATTCATGCATTAATTCGTAGGAAACAAATTCCTTTTTTCCTCGCGCCCTCAGGCAATAATTTTAACAACTGTCAGCAAATTCTTGGAGGCTGTAAGTCGGGCTCCGATCAATCATCTCTGCAGGAAGAAAATGATACAGCCTGAACATTGCCTTGCTAAAAAAGCTTCAGTTCCATGCAAACAAAATCATAAGCACAAACCGTCTTTGCTTTTTCATCTTTTGTGAGATCCCATCATGAAAACATAGTTTACAATAAATTGCAGCTAGGGTAACACAAAGGAATTACATGTTTTTAATCTACCTATCTGTATATATTAGGGCTGGGCAAGTTAACGCGTTATTAGCGCGTTAACGCGTTAATTTATTAACGGCAACATTTATTTTATTGCGCGTTAACTTATGTTGCTCACATGCTTTTGTTTTGAAAAGTCTGTTACTGGCTGCTGTGGAACCGGAAGAGAACTGGCAGGTAAACATAAGGAAAAGCTAAAACAGACATGGAGAACGGTAAAAATCTGTGAACTTTACAGTTCGAGTAACAACTCAGGTAGCAATATTAACAATTCAGTCTGAAGTTAAAAGTTTCTGCTGTTACCTCAGAAATGACCTGTTTTATTGTTCTGATTGTGCTGAGCCACAATCATTTTGTTCGATTTTGTTTGTAGACTTTTTTTTTTTTTAATATAAAAACAGGATGACATTAATGCCCTGGCAGTGGCAATAAGATTTATTTTATTTTACACCTTTTAAGATGAGATTTACACCAAATGTGTTACTGACAAGTGCTGATGTTAAAAGTGTTTGAACAACAAATGTTATGACACTTTAGTTAATATGGCAGCAGAATATTTCAATAAAAGTGCATTTTACACTTCTTTTGAATTATTTGATTTTAAGTATACAATGTGATTAATCATGATTAATCAGGGGAATCATGCGATTAATCGCGATTAAAAATTGTAATCGCTGCCCAGCACTAATATTATATATATAGATATTAGTTCTAAAGTGCAATGAGCTGTTATATAAGCAAAGATTATATAGAAATATATATTGTGTTATCTGTTACAGCTTTGAAATTCAGAATTTTTCAGTGATGTAGATGAGACTTTAATGCAGACTGCAAACCAATTTTTCTGCTCTAGGCAAGGGTCTGAGGTCTCAGTGCTCCTATACACTGCATGATTTCCTGAGATCATAACATCTCACACTGTGCAATTTCCATTTGCTCAGTATTTTTATACTATGTCAAGAATGATGAATGCAGTCTGTGCAATGATGAGCCCTCTTTGACCGTAGGCCACGACTGATGCTACTACTACTGTTGTAGAATTGAGTCATCCATATGTGCTGACAGTAGAACAACACATGAAAATAAACTGCTCTGTTGTAGCATTTACGTGTGTTTTTTTTTTTTTTTAAAGCAGCAAAGGAGAAGAACGTATTACTAATTATGGTTAGGGAGAAGAGGCTGGATTCTTATTTTATTCTTAGAATGGTGCTAAGTTACATTGATTAATACATCATTTCAAGCTGCACCTTAATTGGCTCATTAGTAGATGAAGTGATATGATTTCTGACACTGTCAGGTGCAAGACGGCTGTTGTCCAACCACTTATATTGTTGGACATATGTTAGCTGATTTTGACCAAAGATCAAAGAAATCCTCACGATTCATTCATCTACGACGGCTGCAGACCGTGCACTGCAGAGGAGCCCTTAGATGGGTCAAATACTTATCATAAATGTGTACCAGGACCCGCTGTCTGAGGCTACTGGGTATAAAATACTGGGATACATGTGGGCTGCTTATCACAGGTAGGCTGTAAATAAGGGTCCGAAGTGGATTTTTGCACAAGTTCTATCGTGACCCTGAATGTGTTTGCCCATTTGGACTCTGAGTGAAATCCAGCTGTTTTTTTTTTTTGGTGGAACCCAACATGGCTTTATATGAAGCCCACACTTTTTTCCCCTCTTGGCACATAATAATTCTGCCCAGTTATGTTTCTTAGGGGCCCCGTATTTGTGGCCCATCCAGGCTTCTCGTTTGGGACCCAAGATACTGGAACCGTTTGGGACCAGAGCCGTTCAGGCATTTCAAGCCTATGCCCTGTCTGAACCCAGATACCCCACCTTTAATCTAGATGGGGACCACATGGACTCGCTGGCAGGGAAGGCTGATATGGCCAAAAGAGTTTCATTAATTGTAACTGATGACAATGTAATTAATTGTCATGAATAAATGTTATAGCAATAAATTGCGCCACATTGTTTTGCCACTTCATCAGCATAAGAACTCTTCCTTCCCATTTTCATTAACTGTTATTATATCTATCTGGGTTTTTAGTTGCAAAATGTTCCACTCGCTCCATGAGGCAGTTGCTCTTTTTGTTTATTATTCATGTTTTCAAGACAAGATTGTTAATAGAAGCTGCTTTTCTTCTGGAAACTGTGATTTGAAATTAGGTTAATGGTAGTGCTGAACAACACAATAAAAAGAAACGAGGAGAGGAAAAAAAAAAACAAACAGGCTGAAAAACTTGGTAAAATTGCAGAGTTGTCAAATAGCCCCTCAGCGGCTGGCGTAATTAGTCAATGTGTTAATGCGCTTCACAGCATGGCACATTGAAATTAGAGAGGGATATGCTTTGATATTTTTAGAAAATAACACATCCTGTCAATACAGTGAATTATCGTCAAAAGAACAGAAGGATAAAACATATTGTATGTCAAAGCTGTACAGAAAAGGACAGAGTGAGGATAACTTCCTCACGGTTGCTTCAGTCTGCTTCTGATGAAGAAATGAATAGAAATGAAATGTATATGCGCATGTTCCGTGTGTGTGTGTGTGTTAAAGCACACACAAGGGCAAAGCTGCACTCTATTTCAAAACCCCCTCATAACCCCGCCGTCTCCTCGCCCTCTCGCTGCTTTGAGGAGGCAAATAATGGGAAGGAAAGCAAATGAGCTGCCTGGTTTGAAAAGGAAGTGAATTTTTCTAATTTACCATAAGATATCTCTGCACAAAGAGAGATTTTCTTCAGAAGTTTTTTTTTTTTTCCCCTGCTTCATTTGCACTCCACTCCGTTTTAGCCAAGCTCATCAGTTTTTGCCGACGTCAGAAGACCTTCCTTCATCACGGGTTTCCTTCTGACAGATTTTCTGTTCACGATAAGAGGATGCTCTCAGTCCATTAAGAGCTCGGTTGAATGTTGGCGGGAGCAGCTATGAACCAAATATACGGGGGGTTAGGGCAGACAGCGAAGTGACAGACGTGAAACTAATGTAACGGCACGATTTGATTCTCATTTGCTGGCATCAACACAGTTTTTATAGTTGAGACACGAGAGACTACGCCAACATAAAGATGACTAGCTTTGTTGTGCATATCAAAGGGACGCTACCTAGTTTATCGTATTACTTTATGTCAGACACACATGGTGCGCCCCTTGTGAATCAGAAACCACAGAGACACCCCCCCCTCCTCATATAACGAATTCCAGTTTTATCCATAATTGCATCCCATGGTGCCACCTCATTGTTCCCACACCCAGTTATTTCAAACACTCAGCAGCCTGACAAATGGTGATTGATCTGCAATCCCGCTGGTACGAAAGGCCGTTATTGCGAATATATGAAGCCTCCCACCATGACGTCTCGTTGGTCTGAACAGTTCAGTGGTACATGGTTCCATTCTGGGGCATCAGGAAGCACAATGTGACACAGTCATATAGGTATTTGATCCCCCGCTGATTTTGGCAGTTGTCATACTAAGAAATCAATGAACAGTCTCAGACTTCTATGGCAGCTTTATTTTAACAGTTATAGAAAGAATATTGAAAAAAAATTTGAGAAAATTACATGAAATGAAAAATAAAACTTAATTTGCAAGTCATTGAGGGAAATGAAAAGTATTTGATCCGCTAGCAAAACATGATCTAATACTTGGTGGCAAAACCCTTGTTGGCAGCACAGCTGTCAGACGTTTCTTGTAGTTGCTTACTAGGTTTGAACACATCAGGAGTAATTTTCGTCCACTCCTCTCTGCAGATCATCTCTAAATCCTGAAGGTTTTGAGGCTTGCGCTTGGAAACACGCAGCTTCAGCTCTCTCCATAGATTTTCAATAGAATTAAGGTCAGGAGACTGGCTAGGCCATTCCATGACCTTGATGTGCTTCTTTTGGAGCCACTCCTTTGTTTCCTTGGCTGTATGTTTTGGGTCGTTGTCCTGCTGGAAGACCCATCCACGACCCATTTACAATGTCCTTGTGGAGTCAAAGAGGTTGTCACCCAAGATGCTGTGGTACATGGCTCCGTTCATCTTCCCATCGATGCGGTGAAGTCGACCTGTCCCCTTAGAAGAAGCATGAGGCTTCCACCGCCATGCTTGACAGTAGGGATGGTGTTTTTGGGGTCATATTCAGCATTTCTCTTCCTCCAAACACGTCGAGTTGAGTTGAGGCCAAAGAGCTCAATTTTAGTCTCACCTGCCCACAGTACCTTCTCCCAGTCACTTTCTGAGTCATTAATATGTTCGTTATCAAACCTGAGTCGGGCCTGGACGTGAGCCTTCTTGAGCAGAGGGACCTTGGACCACTGCAGGATTTTAAACCATTGTGTCTCAGTGTATTACCAATAGTTTTCTTGGTGACTGTGGTCCCAGCTGCCTTGAGATCATTAACCAGCTCCTCCCGTGTAGTTCTGGCTGATCTCTAACCTTTCTCATGATCATTGAGACCCCACCAGGTGATATCTTCCATGGAGCCCCCAGCCTAGGTTGATTAACAGTCATGTTGTACTTCTTCCACTTCTGAATAATTGCACCATCAGTTGCCACCTTCTCATTCAACTTCTTACTTATGGTTTTGTAGCCCATTCCAGCCTTGTGGAGCTCAACAACTTTGTCCCTGACATCTTTTGACAACTCTTTAGTCTTGCCCATGGTGGAGATGGTGGAGTATTACTGAGTCTGTGGGCAGATGGCTTTTTATACAGGTGACTATTTGGAACAGGTGTCTCTCATGCAGGTAATTACTTCAGTGAGATTAGGAGTATGCCAGTGGTCTGTGGGAACCAACACTGGTCAAGGTTGGTCGGGGATCAAATACTTATTTCCCTCAATGACTTGCAAATTAATTAATTTTTATTTTTCATGTTGTGTAATTTTCTCAATTTTTTTTTCAATATTCTTTCTATAACTGTTAAAATAAAGCTGCCATAAACATCTGAGACTGTTCATTTATTTCTTAGTATGACAGCTGCCAAAATCAGCGGGGGATCAAATACTTATTTCCTCCACTGTATGTATACGAGACATGCAGCCTTATCAAAATCAGGACTGTGCAGAGAATTTTTAAGGGGTCGCCTTAGTGCTCAAATGAAAGAAAGGGAAAAAAAGACAACTTCACAAGTTGTTTAACCTTCTGAATTGTAACTGTGGTTGCATTCAACAAAATGCAACATGAAATGGCATCATAAAATATTAAGGCCTACTTGTAACCAAACATGTGGAATAATCAGATATCCTGAGTCTCTGGAGTTCCAGGAATCTCCCGCATATTCATGAGCAGCTCCATGAGTCCCACAAACTAAATGGAGTCTCCCACAAATCACGCAGTCCAACATATTTCATTTGCATTTGTGTCTCAGAAAGAAAAGAATGTCAGAGAGCATCCCTTTTTGGGGCCTTGTAGTTACTCTGTCTCTTGCTCTCTCTCAAAGTTGATGTATTTCTCCTTAAGGTGTCACTTGACTACATAACGGCACAGTTTGTCGCTAAACTGCATACGACAGTTTCTATTTCAGCAACACTTGCGTGGTTAAATATCTTGCACGCTGTGGTGAATGTAACATGTGGCATCCTTCTTTATATTAAATCAGTTAACTAGAAAAGCACTCGGAGAGCGCAGACCTCCGCCAAGTGCAACAATTCCCCCATATAACGATTGACACCATAAATATTAGTCATACATATAGCACTGACAATATGGGACTGCTAAAAAAAGTATCATATCTTCCTTTATTTTGTGATGCACACAAAAATAAATGATAATGCTATAATGAATTCATGCAATATTTGTTTCCAAAGTCAATATACAGTGGTTCCTCTACTTACGAAATTAATTGATTCTGGAAGTAGTTTCGTAACCTGAAAATTTTGCAAGTAGAGACAAGTTTTCCATGTAAATGCCCTAATCCGTTCCAAGCCCCAAAAATTCAAACATATTTATTTTTTATAAATTATAAATAATACAAGAAATGACATAAAAACCTGTAAGAAATACATGTTAGAAATAGAAAAGCACTGGGAGAGCGCAGACCTCCACCAAGCACAACAATTATCGAAAATTTGAAAGTGATCCAGAATCCAGGATTTCTTCCGGATCACACCCAAAATAAAATCAGTTCTTCCTTTTCACATTTCCGACAACTCTTTAAAATTTCATCCAAATCCATCCATAACTTTTTGAGTTATCCTGAACACAGACAGACAGACAGACAGACAGATGCTGGCAGAAACATTACCTCCTTGGCGGAGGTAATTAAGTGAGACAGCCACAGGTGAAAGAAATTAGCCTACTGTAGGCCATGTTTGGACCAACACAACATCACACACAATGATCCTTGTGTTATCGAGCAAATGGGCCGCAGGACCAATGGGATGTAGGTCCAATGGGATTTTGTTGGAATACTGATTCATCAGAGTAATGGGATGTTGGTGGATTCTGATGCCCGAGTAAAGACACAACATTGAAAGACCCTGCAGAATCGTTATCTGGTGTATTTAGCTATGGTCAATTTTCTAACCCTCAGTAGCTTGAATTTAAGTACTTGGTGATAAAGTCTGATATAAGGAACTCAAGGGAAGGAAAGGATCAACTGAAACAAATAACACCTTTCTTTCCTATCTGACTCTCAACGGAGACTGAGATTAACATCTGAAATGGTACAACCATACATACAAATTAACGTCAACTTGGCAATACAAATGAAGTCCTTCAGAAATGCCTCAGTCCTTCTGAATCAGACAGCATTGGAGGTTATTCTGTTGTTTTACTGGCAAAACAAATGAAAAAAAAATTTGCAAACTCTAGTTTTTAAATGTAGCAAATTCCCATTTTCCTTCATGGCAGTGCCTTGTTTAGTATACTCTCCTACCAGCTCAAACCAACCAAACATGAAATTAAAAAAAAAAAAAAAAAGGTACAATAATGTACATTACAATTCCAGTCACATCACTTGTCCTTAGGTTTCTTGGCTGTCCTCTGATTCGTTCCACCATCAGCCACCCTTTTCAAGTAAGGACTTTGTCTATCACTTGAGGTCCTCACCCTGCAAGATGCAAATATAGCTCAGCACCTTGCATGCAGGAAAATGACAATAAAGTGATACCCAGTGAAATGTGACGCCCAGGAGCTCCCAAGCAAGTATCATTATGTGACAAGGTGGGAGCGAGAATGTGTTAGATGGCCAGGAGAGGAGGGAGATGAGTGATTCCTTTGCATTTTAGCAGCACCATCTTGGTTGAAATGCTTTTGAATTCTGCTGGCCAGATGCCAGTCATCTGCGGGGATGCAGCTGTTCCACCATGAAACTGCCTTATCTGTGCAAACTCTACTGAAGGTACACATTTCCCAACACACATATTCCAGTGTAGAAAGAAAAAAAAAAGGGGGGAAAATATGCATCTCAAGTCTTGAAAGCGCGGACACTGTCATTCACTGCCTTATAGTTAGACATTTCTCAGACATGTTAGGCATTATTTTATATATGACTTATTTGCTAACCACAAAATAGGTTCTACATTAGAGCCGAGCGATTTTATCAATTCTGTGATATATATTGATATTTTATTGAGTAACGATTTTTTCAGCCGCAGGTATCGATATTCTAAGCTTCTTTCAAAACCCCCGTATCCCACCTTTAAAAGCTTGCAAGCAACAATTTGCACTGTTTAAATAAATGAAACTATTTTTCTCAACAAATCTTTTATTCATTTTGTCCAGCATTTGCAAACTGCCTGTCAGCCATATAATGTGTAATTGATGCTCTCAGTTCAATTAATTCAAACAAAGTCATTGGAACACTCACAAGATGTCACCAAAATCACTTTATCCCTTAAAATGTTTCTGAAAATCATGTAAATATATTGTAAGATGAATATCGATATATATTGTATCGTCAGCCGAATATCGTGTATCGTATCATATCGTGAGATTAGTGTATCGCTACAGCCCTATTCTACATCAAAGCGATCAATACTGAAGTGAGATTAAATCAATGTCAAAGATTCTACATCAACACGTTATCAGTGTTTTGTTTCTAACATTATCCGTTTTGGACCAAGACTAGATTTCTTAAAAAACAAAAGCGGAGAGACTTTGCTAATTACCTGTTTTGCGACAACTGAGGCTGTCTTAGTATGATAATCAGTGAATTTGAGTCTTTTTTTTTGTACTAGATGCATTGAGATGAATTGACTTTGAAACACAATTTACTGACTGTGTGAATTTAAGATTCAAGTTTCAAGTTTCAGCTTTGATCTATCAACTAATCCAAAAAAGGATGACTTTGCTGCATTGCTATCCTGGAAAAATCAAAATGCATCCACTGAGCCATGGTTGGGCAACTTTCCCTCAAAACCAAAAAATAATAATAATCTCTCTGTGGCGTTATCTTGAAAATGAAAGCAAAATGTTTAGTAAGAGGTACCGGCAATTCAGCTGGGATGAAAAATATATTCAATAAAAGCTGCATAGTCATAAACATCCACTTTTAAAATGGTTTCTGAAGCTTTTGGACAGCTGCTATCTGGAGAACGTGACCTGTACGGTCAGGTACAGTGTCTGTGATGCTCTAGTCAATGTTAGAGGGGGAATAAAAAAATCTTCAAAAAGGAAGTGTTCTTAGCAGGCTGGAAATTAATTAAACTGAGCATAGCAATTCTATATCATGCATTTACATCACATTTTTCAAGACTCTGGTGACATCAAAGACTGTAATTAATCACCATAACACATTAGATAGGTCAGAAATCATGGGAAAGCAAAGTTTGGCCACTTTAATAAAAATGACACGGTGTGTCCAATTTACAATCCTGTAAATCACCCCCCCCTTTCCCGTGAGTTCATTCCAGGACATTATAAACTAGCGAACTCGCTGACCGCTCCGGCCTCAGATGAAAGCATGGTGTGCATTCACTTGAGTGTCTGTGTACTACTTATGGACTCGGTGGGTCATATTGGTAGCGATCTTTTTATGTGCTCTTGATTTTTACACACCGCAGTGAGTGGATGAGCTGCAGTCATAAAATCATCAGCTGCCAAGCTGATGTCCCGTCAGCAAGTATCAGACGTCAGTTGTGTCCCTGTACTGTGTTTGAATGTGGCCTCAACGCCAGCTGTTTAATAGAACAAACAGTGAGCAACAGTTTTTACAATCATATTGATAGTATATTATATTATGCATTTTGACTTTCAAGAAGTACAACTCCAATTTCAAAATCGTTGGGATGCTGTGTAATACAAACAAAAAAAGATTGCAATGATCTGCAAATCTCACAAACCCATGTTTAATCCCCCAATGGGACTAAAAGAACATATGAGATGTTAAAACTGAGACATTTTACCATTTCATTTAGAAAATATTTGCCAGTTTTGTCTTTGATGGCAGCAACACGCCACAAAGGTTGGACAAAAGGATTGAAAAGAACTGGCACAAATCAAAAATAAAAGGAGGAGCATTTGACAGCTAATAAGGTTAACTGGCAACTAGTGATGGGTCCAGCAACACCGATGCGTCGGCGCAATGCGTCAAGCTCAGAGAGCAACACCTGTGTCGGTACGCGTTTCGCCTTAAGAAAGTCACGTGACCGATATAGGTACTGTATCGAACTGACAGTGACACGCCAAAATGTGTTTATAAGGAAGCGCATCTGTCGACGGGATGCACTGCCAAAAGAATCGCAAATCTTTTGTCACATGTCGGCAGGATCGGCAACAATCATGGACCAGCCACAAGCTAAAAGAAAGGTTTCCACCGTATGGAACCATTTCGATCTCATATCGGAAAATAAGGTATTTGTTTTAACTTTTTTGTTTCATTCTGTCCACTCAAAGTTCCCACTTGATCTATCTGAATACAAATTCATTCCAAAGTGACTCTTAGTTTACTATTCATATTATTTTCTGCAGGTTAAATGTCGAATATGCTCGACAGAGCTGTCGTATATAAATAAGTCCACCTCCTCAATGCTGAGACACTACAGGGCCAGGCATGAAAATGAAGCCCCAGATACACCCAGGATGAACTCAGGTTACAGCCATTCTACAATTTATTCACAGTTGCTTTATTGATCATTAACTCCTATGCATTTATTCTTTACTTATTTTTAACCATTAAGCTTCTAGGAAGCAGATGCTGGATGAAGCTCTGCTAAATTTCATCTTGAAGGACTGCCAGCCCCTCAGCATTGTGGAGAGTGAAGGGTTCAGTGAATTTGTCCAGGTCCTGGAACCCTCATATGTTCTTGCCAACCAGAAAGGTGTGTGTGGACATCATCAGAGATAATATTTGGATATATCCATTTTTTTTTTATCTTTAATTTGAATATATTGATTTGTTTGGTTTCACTTGGCGTAATTTTCAGACCATCAAACAAATGGTGGCCAAAAAGTATGAGGAGGAACAGGAACGAGTGAAGATGGAAGTACAGCAAGCTGTGGCAGTGAGCATAACAGCTGACATGTGGACATCTGTGAACATGGAGGCTTACTTGGCTCTTACCTGTCACTACATTAATGACAATTTGCAGTTGTGTACATCTGTGTTGGGAGTGCAAAGTCCTACTGCAGACAATTTGGCCCAAGTCAAAAGGGGCATGATGGAGGACTGGGCCATAACCAATAAAGTAAAGTGTCTTGTGACTGACGCAGCACCAAACATGATTGCATTGGACTGTAAGCTTGACTGGACAAAAAACACGGACACCCTCTACAGGAAGGGTCAGAGCCGCCTCTATTTTCTGAGGCGGCTGAGGTCCTTCAACATCTGCCGGACAATGCTGCGGATGTTTTATGAGTCGGTGGTGTCCAGTGCCATCCTCTACGCTGTGGTGTGCTGGGGCAGCAGACTGAAGGTGAGGGAAGCCAACAGACTCAATAAACTCATCCGCAAAGCCAGCCACGTGGTTGGGGAGGAGCTGGACTCTCTGACAGTAGTGTCGGAGAGAAGGATTTTTGTCCAGAATAAGAGCCATACTGGACAACTCCTCGCATCCTCTCCATGAAGGGCTGGCCAGACAAAAAAGCACCTTCAGCAATAGACTCATTCCACCTCGATGCACCACAGAGCGCCACAGGAAATCATTCCTGCCAGTGGCCATCAAACTTTACAACCAATCACTCTGAATCTGTAAAATCTGTATTATCTCTGGATTATTTCACTGTATATATCTGTCCGTTTACACTAGCTTACTTTTCTTTATCTTTTACTAGACAGGGTATTTTGAAATCCCTAATTTGTAAATTGTAAATTTGTAATTTTTTGTAATTTTTTGTACATTGTGTAGTATTTAAAGTGTTAATTTACTTATTTTATATGTTAGAATATTGTTGTTTTTATAGGATGGAGCACTGCAACGAAAGAATTTCCCGCAAGGGATTAATAAAGTATTTCAATTCAATTCAATTCAATCCACTAGACAGCTCTAAATTCGACACACAATTTCCATTGCACATAGTTTAAATTTATTAGTTAGCAAATCATGTGATCAGATCCCCACACTTGCATCCATCAGACACAAAGCTAGACACATTGTCACATACTTCAGATCAAGCACCACAGCTAAGGAGAAGCTTGCTCAAGTGCAGCAACAGATAGGATGACCAACCCTGAAACTTATCAATAAGGTGCCAACACGCTGGAATAGTACTTATGAAATGCTGTCAATGCTGCATGATGAGAGGGAACCAGTGTGGGTATCTCTGGTCTCTCTGAAGAAGAATTTGACTCCACTTACAGCCGATGAGTATACCATCATAGGAGAAATACTTCTTGTGCTTGCTCCTTTTCATCAGGCTACAGTGGAGTTCTCTGAAGAGAGGCGAGTGTCAGGGTCAGAGGTCATCCCGATGATGAAAATGCTCTATCTTGCACTAGAGCGTAATGCTTCAACCTTGCACACACAGGCAGCCAAACACCTACAGGAACACCTGAAGCGTCGAGTCACAGACACTGCTTCCAATCTGGAGTCATTAAGTGTGTTGACCCTTGCAACACTTCTGGACCCCAGATTTAAATCATTCGGGTTCTCCAGTTCCTCCAAGTGCGCCGAGACCATCAATAGACTCCAGTCAGAATGTGCATCTGTAATCGGATGCACAATGAGCCCCAGCCAGGACCGTCTGCACAACAGCTGTCATCACCCACTCCAGGCATGTTAATCCGCAATATTTGCTTGTTGTTTGTACATCATGTACTAAAATGCAAATTTGTTGTTCTTTTTAAATAACCTTTGGGAACATCTTGACTTTGAAGTGGGCAGGCAGACCAAAAGTGCCACAAGTGATGCCGTCGAGGAGGTGCAAAGGTACCTGGCAGAGGGCAATATTGCCAAGTCCCAGGATCCTTTGAAATACTGGAAGAACCATAGGCCTATCTATCCGCACGTCTTCCAGCTTGCCTTGCGGTTTCTTTGCACACCAGCATCATCTGTCCCTTGTGAGAGGGTCTTTTCCAAGGCTGGAAAACTTTTGTCCAAAAAGAGGAATAGACTAAAGTTCAAGTCTTTGGAAAAACTTATTTTTTTGAATAAAAATTTGTGAAAAAAGAAATTCAGTCCACAAGCATCTTCATTCACAAACACGGTCACTTCAATTTTCTATTTATGATACATGTATCTGTATCTAAAGATATCAAAGATACTTTAAATTTAAATTCAGATATGCAATGATGCCATATACAATGCAATGACTTATATTTTATTATTGCATACAAGGTCATCATATAGGTGTCAGTTGACTCTGGCAACTCGGTTGCCTGTAGGGATTTTTAATGTCCAGCAGGTGTCAGTATACAGTGACACAGTATCGACATGTTTCAATACAGTTTGGCAATGTGTCGAAACGTTCCATGAGGCGCCATGGACCCATCGCTACTGGCAGCAGGTCAGTAACATGACTGGATATAAAACAAGCATTTTAGAGAGGCAGAGCCTCTCAGATGTAAAGATGGGCAGAGGTTCACCGGTCTGTGACAAACTGGGTCTACGCTGATACAGCGCATTTCTAGCCCAGGGACAACTCAGGATCATCATAAGATTCAGAGAATCAAGAGTCTGTCACATAGGTGTGGAGGGGGAGTGGAAGGAGGACCCAAATGCAGAAGGTTCAAAAACAAAGCAGGGTCTTCACTAAACAAAAAATACAAAAAGAAGAACGGGACCGACATGCAGAGGTGAGGACGACAACGGACAGCAAACTGAAAGGGAGTGATAGGACTTATAAAGCACACAGGAACAAACGAGAGGCAGGTGTGAACAATCAGGATGACAAGGGGGAGGAAGAAAAGATGAACACCACGAAGACAAGACAGACCTTCAAAGTAAAACAGGAAGCACTACAGACTTGGAGAGACGCCAACTTGACAAAACAGACAGAAAATACAAAAACTCAGTCATGGCTGACCCTGGGCCATGACAGAGTCTGAACGAGGGACTCAAAACCAAATGTGTGTGATCTAGGGCTGTAGCGATACACTAATCTCACATACGATACACGATATTTGGCTCACGGTACGATATATATCGATATTCATCTTACAATACATTTACATCATTTTCTGAAAGATTTTAGAGGGACAAAGTGATTTTGGTGACATCTTGTGAGTGTTCCAATGACTTTGTTTGAATTAACTGAACTGAAAGCATCAATTACACATTATATGGCTGACAGGCAGCTTCCAAATGCTGGACAAAATGAATAAAAGATTTGTTGAGAAAAATAGTTTCATTTATTTAAACAGTGCAAGTTGTTGCTTGCAAGCTTTTAAAGGTGGGACACGGGGGTTTTGAAAGAAGCTTAGAATATCGATACCCACGGCTGAAAAAAATCGATACTCTCTGGGAAATAAAATATCAATATACAGTGATCCCTTCGCCAATTTGCGGTCTAAGTTCCGTGGTTTTAGTTATTCATGGATTTTTCAGAAATATATAATATAATGAAAAATCAAGAGAAAAATTGCGGAAACATCACAGGATGTTGTGCGCGTTATCTCACAGCAAAGACATGCTGTGAGCCAGCCTGGCCCATTTAAGAAGGTGGCCTTATGGGTAATGGTGTGGCCTTACGGGTAATGTAGTGTGTGTGTCGTGGGATGGCAGAATGAAAACAGGGTTAGATGAACAGTGTAGTGAGCATCAACAGCAGCCCAGCGTGTATAGATTTACATTCTCTGTTAACCGACAGGAGCCCAACAATACAACCTGTGTGATGTTACAAGTTCCTGCAGTGCCAGAATAAAGTGCCCGTTCCATGCAGAGAAAACCAGACTGTTTCTTTTGTTGTTGTTAGCATGCTACCCGCTAATTATGAGCCAAAAATAGCACAATACCAGCGGTTTCTTTACTACGGTTCAGAGTCCAGAGGCTGTGAAGGTAACAGAAAGACCACAGTTGAGCCTTTGTCTTGTTTCACTGCAGTGTCTCGCTACTTTTTTGCGAGTTTGAGACATATTTTAAACACATTATTTAGGCTCGAGGGGCTCCAGCTCGTGGATAAAGGATCACAGTATATCGCAGAATTGATAAAATCGCTCAGCTCTAGTTGTGATCTTAGGGCCCTCACTGTGACATGATTCTCTACTGGATATCACTTGCATGGACTCAGGAACACTTCCTGAAATCATTGTCTGAGAACACAGTTTGCCATGAAATCAATAAATGCCAATCTTCTCTGGGCCAAAGGTAATCTAAAATGGCCTGAGGCAAAATGGAAAACTGTTCCCAGGTCAGATGAATCAAAATTTGAAGTTCTTTTTTGGAAAACACGGACGCTGTGTCCTGACGATTAAAGAGCAGAGGGACCATTCAGCTTATCAGTGGGCAGTTCAAAAGCCTGCAGCTCTGATGCTACGATGTTGCATCTGTGTCAGTGGTGTGGGCAGCTTATGCATCTGGAAAGGCTCCGTCGATGCTGAAGAGAAAACAGAGGTTTTGAACAACATACTGCATCCATCACAACAGCATGGCTTCACAAAAGAAGAGTCCGGGTGCTGAACTGGCTTACCTGAAGTCCAGATCTTTGACCGATAGCAAACATTTAGCACATCATAAAATGAAAAATCCAGCAACCAAGGCCCAGGACTGTTGAGCAGCTGGAATCCTGCAATAGACAAGAATTGGACATTCCTCTTGTTGGGCCACACCATGTGATTACAGAGACCGCATGGTTTTCCTGAGACAAAGAGGGACAAAGTAAATCATAAAACTCAAATCCCCAGCATGCCTGGCAGTTTCAGTTTCACACCTAGGTGTGAAATGTGATGTCACCCCATCTCACTGCCTCTCACTGGCTGCGGTCCCCTTTTCTCACAGCGGGGTTCCCAAACAAAGGCGGATCACAGACCCGCCGTTTAAATACCGTGAGCTCTGCCAGCTCGCTCTCTTGCTGCTTTTTCCTGGGCCTGGACTTTCCCCTACCTGACCCAGGGACACCCCTTTGGGCCACAGCTCCGAGCCAGCAACCACGAGGCCTCGCAGCAACGCGCCAGTCAGCCGCCGGCGAAGGAAGTACCGGTTCACGTGCCCCAGACCAGTACCACAAGTGACCCGCGCATATTGGTGTAAGAGAGGCACGGTAGCGCCACGGGAGACGCTACGGCTCCGCAGGCACCTTAAAGGAGGACGGTTGCGCCGAGAGCCTGCAGCCTGCTCACCCAACTGAAGCTGAGAGAGAAGACCGGGACGAAGCAGAGCCGCTCCTGTGACCACCCGCGGAGCGTAAACCAACAGCGCCCCTCTTTCTCTCTCTCTTTTCTCTGGCCTCTCATCGCCTGCTCATCGGCTCTCCTGCTCGGATCTACCCCAGCCCATCACTGCTCCCAGCCAGCAACCGCAAGGCCATTCAACGGCACGCTAGTCAGCGGCCGGCAAGGAAGACCGGTTTACGCACCTGTCCAGCCAGCACCACGAGTGACCCGCGCACATCAGCACGAAAGAGGCACGGTGCCGCCACCGGAAGACGCCACGGCTCCACGTGCGCCCTACAAGACCCGGTTCTGCTGAGATGCCGCAACCTGTACCTTCAAGGAAGCCGAGGGAGAGACAGGACAAGCAGAGCCGCTCTTGCGACCACCCGCGGAGCGTAACCCAATAACGGCGCAGCCGTACTCCAAAGCCTAATCACCCTCCCGGGACTCTACAACGCCATCGATCGCTTTTGGAAGCGAAACAAGTAAGAGGCCGTTGTGTCTGGGCAGACCTTAGTTTAGTTGTGTTTGCCAATTCCATTTTCTTGTGTGTTGCATATGCTTAGAACGGGACCATCGGTCCCGCCATAACTGAATTTCACTCATATGTTTTTTTTTTATTGCGAACAGCAACCCCGCTCTCCGTTTCTCAGTTTAAAACCAGAGCAGCTCGGTGAAGTGGCTTCATACTGCTGCATCTGTGAAAACGACAGAGTCGCTGTTGCTAGTCGCAGAACTACTTAGCTTAGTTAATATTTCTGTGCTTACTGTGACATTGTTTACGGTTGAGCTCACGCCGGAAATCCGCCACGCGTATTTACCCACAAGATTGCAGTGTTTCCTCGCCACCAGCTGATCGCGCCGTGATTTCAGACAAACAGTCAGGAGGAGAGTGCAGAGTCTGCTCGGCGCTCCGCAACCTGTGTGATAATCCTCGGAGTGATCACAGCGGTGACTAGGAATCACCTTCCGTGCTGTGGATTTTATTCTGCCCTTTTCTTTCTTCCTCCTACTAACAATCTTCTGACGAGTTACACGTGGTCTCTTCCGCCATCTTGTGACGTCCTATCCCGCGAGTCGGCGGCCATCTTGGTGAGGGGTGAGAGCACCATGTGACCTCGCCCGCCATCTTGTGATGCCCTATTGCTCGAGTCGGCGGCCGTTTTGGTGGGGAACGAGAACACGACATTGCGGCGGCCATCTTGAACAGCCTTCCCCCATTACCAACACACGCACACCCCCACGCGTGCACACACACACACACACACACACACATATACCTATATTTACATGTTTACATGCAGACATATTGACACTCTTTTCCCCTTTTAATGTTTGATTATGTTAGCTTAGTTATCCTTTAGTAGTAGATATCAGGATCTTGATTCAAGTGTTTGTTCCTTTTAATATTTGTGTTAATAAATCCTGATATATTCTAAATGAGAGAAGTTCTTTGTGGTTATTTTACACAGTTTTGTAACATTTGCTGGATGAAGAGGTCTGTGCTCGGACTCACACCTTCTCTGTTGCTCTATAGCGCCACACCTGGTCACAGGGTGGCACCGCATAGAACAACAGCCATTTTGAGACTGATTGTGCCGTTCAGTCCTTCCTTTTTCCTGATTTATCAGGTGGTGCCCCGTTTCATTTTATTAACTTTATTAATATCCTTCTGGTTATTAGCAGCTGTCCCTCAAGACAGTTGGTAATAACCCTTTTATGACTAAACGAGCACGTTACACGCCTTATTGCACAACACTCTCCTGCAACTCCAGCAAACTGGTCTCCTCACTTCCCAGAGTAGTTTGAATGGCAGCTGAGAGAACAGGGAGCAATGTTTTAGCAAACTACTTGAAAATATCTTTTGTTCCCACTCATCATGTTGTACCCACATCCAAAATGGACTATTTAAATGAACTGGAGGTCAACCCATTAATATGAAGGCAGGCTGATACAGATGCTGTATTTGAGTCAAATATGAGCGCAATCAAAGAGAACTACCTCCTCATCAATAAATCACAATGATCCCATCCATCTCTGCAGAGCCATGATGGATAGACACAGACCAGTCTAATTAAAGGATAAATTATGGAATGGATTCAATTCATCACTGTGCTGTCATTGCTATTAAATTCACAGTCAGACCCGTCTTTCCATATCTGGGTTGTTCTACTTTGCTTCAACTATCAATCATAAATTGAGAAAGAAATAGTCCCACCGGGGGATCTTGAGTAGTTTATCTGGGCCACACTGGTGGAAGAACAACTCAGCTTTATCAGTATCCATGGTGAAACGGGCCTCCTCCATAATGCTCCCCAGTGTACACACTCTTGAACCTTCTTGACCGCATATGGCAACTAATATGGTGTTAGAACAAACATGGTGGGATTTCCTTTGTGTGTGAATGCGGAGGACTGAAAAGCCTCTCACCCTCCTCCACATACACTCGGGAGAAGAGGATGCACATACTGTAGAGGGATTAATATGGACACGGCCATCCACTTATGGACTGAAAATGACTGACTGTGATGAGCACACACTACATAGAACGCAACGCAGTGACAGTGATATAGATTTCAAATAAGTGGCTGTTAACCGAGAGATGCATTTGCATCGTGAAGTGTTTGTGAACGTACAGACTGAGTCAACTAACATGTTTTCTCAAACGGAGATGATGATAAAGGGTAATAGGAGAATGGCTTCGACAAACTAAAGCCAGGGGTATTGATGCTCTTCACTGTGTCTTTTTTCATTAGAGAAGGGAGTAATATTTATGCAATAAAGATATTCCAGGTACCTATATACATATGGTTTGGGATTGTGAGGAGGTTAAGTCCTTTTGGAAAGCAGTAACTTTTATTTTATCCGAACTATTAAAATTAGACATTCCTTTGCAACCAAACTTGTTACTGAGTGATGACTCACAGTTTGAATGTATAGAAAAACAATCAAAAGTGGTGGCTTGCAGGCCTAACAGCAGCGAAAAAACTAATTGTGCAGAGATGGCTGCCCCCACACAAACATCCTATTAAAGAATGGTTACTGTACTTCCAGGAGGTTATAATGATGGAATTATCTACGGCAAGGATCCATGGGGAAAGGACTGCAGAGGGTGTTATGGATTTGCTGGAGAACCATGCACAATGAGATACCTCACACGTTTCACCCCTCCTCTCTTTTTTTTCTTCTTATCTTCCTGTTTTGATATTTAATGTCATTATATCATAGAGTAAATAACATGCTTAGACTATTGTTGATTGTAATTCTTTCTTTTATTTCATTTATGACCTGTTGGGTCATGTATCTAAGGTTGGGATGGGGTGGGGTGGGGGTGTTAATCACTGACATCTGTAATGTTGATGTTCCTATCTTGGATTTGCTTATAAATAAAAAACAGCGAATTATAAAAAATAAAAAAAAAGAGAGAGAGAAGGGAGTATTATAAGTCTATCAGAAGTCTCAAACATAAGATAAAAATCAGATCATTTGTTGAATATATAAAAATCATCACTTCATTTCCACTGCAGAGAATCACAACACTTTTAAAAATATATGCTGTGTGTAAGTGCATGTGCTTGTGTTTTACATGCAGATGAACACACTCACTTTAATAAAAAGAAAAGTGGGAAATCTATTAAACAGCAGAACATGCAGCAAATATGGAGAGATCGGAAGAAGAATGCCTGAGGCGTCATGTAGTTCTGCTACTAGAGCTGTGGAAAATGTAGAGTGCAGTGGAGTGGAGCAGAGCAACCTTTACCCCCTCCTAACAGAATGATGTAGACCCAAACAAGATCTCTTGAATTTTTCTAAAACATCTTAGTAAATTTTTCAATTCAATTCAGCTTTATTTGTATGGCGTCTATTACAATGTAAATTGTCTCTAGGTGCTTTTTAGAGACCCAGAGCATGACCCCTGAGCAAATATTATTAACTAAAGTAATATTTTTAAATCCTAATCAAAGAAACAACGGCAGGTAAAAACCTCTCAGAGCGGAGATCTAAGATCTACATGTACTTACATTCTGACTGGTACATTGTTCATACATGCACTTACAAGATGACTACATAAACAGGTGTAGGCAGAAACACTGAGGTGGTCAGATGGTCTGACTGCATCCATTTTCATGCGAAAGACAATGGATGGATGGATGTTATTATCATGATGATCATGATTATTGTTATGACTGTTACTTTTTTCTGAACATTAATGCAGTTAATTGCAGTTACACTGATAAAATGTTTTACATAAATGTTGACTTGCAGTCAGTGAGTGCATCAGTGGTTCTCAACTGGTCTGGCTTCAGGACCCACCATCACCCTTAATGACAAGCCGTGACCCAAATCAAGGAAAATTTCCAACTTCTCAAATTTATTGAATGAAAAGATCGTGCAGTTTGAATCGGAGATAGTCAAATGGAATATTACAGAATGCCAACACAAAAAAATAAGTTTATTGGTGAACCAAAACGGCAAAAACCAAAATGGCATAACCAAAATGACTTCAAGTGGGTAATATTCCCTTTGATGCTTAATTAGCTGCATTTTAATTAAATATAGGAAAATTTAATTAACACTTCAGTAACTTCAGCCTTTTTTTTTTTTAACAGATTCAATATGCACAACCATGAAATAAAACAGTGCAACCACTGAGCAGTAGTTTCAAAAAGAACTCAAAATATATAGTTTTAGCTGAATAACCACTCACTGATTTTTCTCTTCAAGATAAGAAAATCCATATCTCATATATTCTTCGTTGTATTTGCGTTTCACCATGCTCATCATGTGTAAACAAACCTTGCAGGTCTTTTTTCTGTCCTGGTGTTGCTGGATCTTAGTGCAGCATTTGACACAGTAGATCACCACATTTTACTAAACAGGCTCAGAAGCCTGGTGGGCCTCTCAGGTACTGTTTTAAAATGGTTTTACTCCTATCTCACAGATTGAAAGTTTTTCGTAAGTATGGATACATGCTCCTCAAGAACCTATGAAACTCAATGTGGGGTTCCCCAAGGATCAATTTTAGGCCCAATACTTTTTAATTTGTACATGCTCCACTTGGGGATGTCATCAGGAGACATGGCGTTGGGTTTCACAGCTATGCTGATGATACAAAGCTCTACTTCTCCGTGTCTCCTGATGACCTAGAACCAGTCAACATTCTTTTAAACTGTATTTTAGATATAACATCATGGATGGCAGAGAACTTCTTACAACTTAACCAGGACAAAACTGAGGTTTTAATTATCGGTCCTGAAAACAAGAGAGAGAGAATTTTATCAAAACTACATAATTTTAAACCTTCTCATAGTGTGAGAAACTTGGATGTTCTTTTTGACTCTGATCTGGATTTTATCCCACATATTAGAAATATTACAAAAACAGGATTTTATCATCTTAAAAACATCGCCAGAGTCCGCCCATTTCTCTCTCTTGCCAGCACAGAGGTGTTAATGCATGCTTTTATCTCCAGTAGAATAGATTATTTTAATGCCCTGCTCTCTGGTTTTCCTAAAAAATCGATTTCAAACTTACAATTACTCCAGAACTCAGCTGCACGTGTTCTGACAAGGACCAGAGGGCGGGAACATATTACACCAGTTTTAAAATTGCTGCATTGGCTCCCTGTGTGTTTCAGGATTGATTTTAAGGTTCTTTTAGTTGTTTATAAATGTCTGAATGGTCTTGGGCCTTCTTATTTATCTGACCTTCTTTTAAATTACGAACCCTCGCGGACCCTGAGGTCCTCTGGTACTGGCCTTTTGGTTGTTCCGAAAGTAAGAACTAAAACTTACGGCGAGGCTTCTTTCCATTACTATGGGCCTCGTCTGTGGAACAGCCTGCCAGAGGACCTCAGGGCTGCAGAGACTGTTGATGTTTTTAAAAAGAGGCTCAAGACCTTCCTTTTTAATTTAGCTTTTAACTGAATCTTGTATTTATGTATTTATCTATTTCATTTATGGTCTGCTTTATTTTATTAAATCCTTTATGTGCATTTTTACTACTGCTATTTATTTTAAGGTAATTTGATCCTTGTTCTGAATTTTTTATTTTATTTTATTAATTTTTATTTTGTTCATTTAATAATTACTCCAGTGTTTACCTCAGCGGGGATCTTTCGCACTGGGGGCTATGCCTGCTCTGTCTGGGGGGCTGTTGCCTTGGTAATCACCCTTGTCTGGGTGGCTGGGGTCCTGTACTGCAGTTCAACAACTGTGGTCTGGACCCTGGTCTGCCCTGGGTGGTTGCTGTGGTGATGGCCTCTCTGGATGTGGGTGGGCTGGCTCCTGGGGTGAATAGATCCCCAAGTTATCGTTACTTCACAGCAGTGCCAAGCCAGGTGTTTTGATATTTGTTTTGATATTTGGATATTTATTTATTTAAATAGAAGTACTTCATCCTCTTTTTTTTTCTTCCTTCTTTTAAGAGACAAAAAAAAGAGGGAGTTTTGTTTTGTTTGTGGTGCATGGGGGGGTGAGGGGAGGGGTAATGGGAGGAGGCTTTGCGACTTTGGGGTGTGTGACAGCTTTTATTTTGTTATAATGTTTTAATTTTTATGTTTTTTTTTTTTTTTAATGAAAAGCACTTTGTGTTGCCTGAGGGCATGAAAAGCACTCTATAAATAAAGTTTGATTTGATTTGATTTGATTTTTCTATGGTGTGAACTGGCGGGTGTCAACTCGCATTTCAGGGCATTATCGCCATCTACTGTTAAGGAGTATGAATGACACGCATGTTTTTGTTTTTGTTTTTTTTTTTTAGCATTTCCTTCCCCAGGCAAAGGCCCACCACCCTCTGAAAACGGGTTTGCGACCCACTTTTGGGTCGCGACCCATCACTTGAGAAGCACTGCAATAGATCATAACTTGAGGTTAATTTAGGTTTTTATTTCCTTAAAAAAATTGACCTTTGGCTCTCCTAATGACCTAAGGGGTTTGAAATAATTTATATAATACTTCCTGAAAGCATACTGCTTGAGGTAAGCTACCACTATATGAAGTCGATTTAATGTTCCTTTTATGGACAATTACAGTCTGAGTTAGATAAACCCCAGGTCTACTGGTAGATGTGATAAGTGTTGAACTCAATTGGTACGAATTTTGCAGGAATTACAATGAATTAGAATATAATTTGAATTGAATTGGATTAAATTCTGTATTAGAATAGAATAGAATAGAATAGAATAGACACGAAAAACACACTTAACGAACAGAAAGGGGTCGGAGCTTCTGTGACTGGCTGCCTCCGGCGGCGCCATCTTTGTCATTAATTGCCTTGAGTCGACTTTGTTGCATCTCAGTGCTATAAGTGTGGTGAATTGAAATGTTTTTTTTTTTTCCTCTTTCTTTTTTTATTTGTTATCAAAGGTTTCTAACTCACCTGCTTGGTTGTACGGCATTATGGTCCCTCACGGAAGTTTACACTCATTATCATCTTATAATAGACCTAAACCTGGTTGATTTATGTCCAGAATGTTTCCTTTAAGGATCCCTGACTTGACAGCTTTTCTGGCTTAATTAACTGAAAAAGAAACAGCCAAATATATTCCCCTCTTTTAAATACTTCTGCTTCCTTTTTTTCCACAAGTATAATGAAGCTTAATTTTTTTCCCCCCTCACAAATAGTATCACCTCGGGTCCCATTTCCCATTCATATTTGAGTTATAAACATTATCATTTTTGCAACAACAGTAATGTGCTCCGAGCTTCGCTGCTAAATGGAGTTCTTCAGAGGTTTATCTTTGGACCAATCCTTTTTCATCTGTGCACATTACCTCTGGGTCTTTGCTCGGCTGCCTTCAAGAGGTGTCAAATCCATGTCGTGCTGATGATATATTAAGTTCTCTGTCAGTGCCAATAACTTCAATCAAGTGCTCAAGCTCCATGACTGCTTGTTAACGTGTGTCAGTAGTTTCCTTTATGGTGTGCAAATCGCCTCTCAGAAACTTGACAAACGCAAATATGCGACGTGGAATATTCCAATGAAAACCTCTATATTTTAAAATGTAAACATCTCATCTGGCATTATCTGCTGTTAAAGATCGCAGTAACTGGTAATTAGGCACTGGGAATACAGATACACTTGATTAGCTGCAAACTGGTGACTTTAAATTCCATGTTAAAACACTTTGGGCCTAGATTTACTACCCCAGGAAAATTAACACGTGGTTGGATTTCAATAGTAGCATCATCGTGACTGTATATTTCTCCAGGTAAGGGTCCAAAGCTGCACAGCAAAAATAGGTACAACTAACAAATTTCAATAATGACCTAAAGTAGTCAACCAGCACACATTAGTGTCGTCATAAACAGACCGAAGATCCTTACTAAAAGTTTCCATGTGCCCAAAAGCTGAAAACGGCATGCACCAAAGAAGAAGAATCTGATTGTACCATTAATGGTCAATGCAAAGTACCTCACTAATGTTTTTGCATCTAAATAAGAATGCAGATCAGTGGCATTTTACGTTAAATCATGGCAACCGAGAAGACAAGGAAAAGAGACGAAAAAAGAGGAAAACGAGGATGATGTGGAGCCCTTGAAGAACATATGATTTGGTGGTATCTAAACACCTCCACTGCATTTTCAGTGGGCTGATGGTTCGCTCCTCAATGGAGAAACCCGTGGGCTCTGCACTCTGCGGGTTTGTGAATCGGGTGAGGATATTGCCCTTTAAAGTTGGCCTGCTCTCCCACACTATAAGGAAACTTGGGGCCAATTCCAATTCCTCCCTTAACCCTCAATCTCAACCCTCACCCTTTACCCTCAGTCTTTGGCCCTCAGTCTTGGCCCTCAAAAGTAAGCGTAAGGGTTATCTTGTGACTTAGAAATGGGACAACCCTTGAGTGCAGTTACGTCTTCAGACTGTGGGGGGCGGCCTTACGCCAAAGCTACGTCCAGTCTGTCAAGAAAACGACGACGATGAAGAAGGAGAAGAAGACTTAGAAGAATAAGATAAGGATATGGATATATATATAACGAAGACAGTACGATAGTTTTGTAACATTTATATCTTTATTAACTATGAAAATACTTAGCTTGCTTTTTTCGGCGCCATCCTTTTTGAAGACGTTTTGGCAAAAATACGCAATGCCATCTGGGTAGCCCTTACTTCCAAGGGTGGTGCCTGAGAATCTCAATACTGAGGGCGATACAGCCCTCAAACTTGTCCCTCAACTTGACATTCTAAGAATCGGGAAAGCACTTGCACTTCACGGGAGCGTGCATTTTTGAGAAACGGCAGCCGTTGTTGTGCTTAGAGGTGGCTGTGACATCCCTAGACCTAAAAGTAGAATTTAACTGTATGGTATCATACCCAAAAAAGGGCTTTAGGCAGACAATTTAACATTATATTTTTAATGGTACACACCTGTCCATGCACCAGGATGGTGTGGTTCCGCCAGGTCAATCTGTTTAACACTGGACCCAATTCAGCACATAGATCCAAGAGCACTGCTCTCGGGAATCTGAATCAACATATTAGCCAGTCATCACCATCGGCTAGGAAATCTCTGTGGTCCCTAAAAACTCTTCTCCATCCTCTCTCCTACCAGTGGAGTAAATCCTCACGGACTGGCAGCACATCCATTACACACTATTTATATGCTTATGCAGCAGTTGGACTGATTGGTACCCAACTTGTCACAATTGACCTTTCGGTAAGCACCGCCCCCTTCCTAGTTACTGTTGTTAGGTCAGACAAACTTGCTGCTCCTGCGTTAAGGACTGTGTTAATTCGCTATTTTTCAATGTGTATCATCAGTGTTAATATTATACTATAATAACTCCATGGTGAAATATTGCTGCTGGGGACCTGCAACAGTGACTCGAGGTGTCCAGAACGTTTGGAGGGACATTTTTATTCTCTTTCCCAAACCAAAACAAATGCTGGAAAAATGCAGCTGTAGGTTCAGTTGTGTCCATCCACACAAGCAACTGAACATGGGGAAAGTTACAAAACACACCTACATTTACTCCAAGGTAAGTTTACTTTGTTTATTAGATGATTGATTTAACCACCGTTTAGTAAAAGTAATAATATGATTTAGCGGCAAGGACGGTGATGAGTTCTCCGTTAACATTAGCTCTGGTCCATAGGTCTGTCCCACACCAGAGCTATGTTAACATGAGACAGTCGCAGCATTGTATTAATATATTTATAACCTTATAATTAATTAACCTTAATTAACCTTATACCTAACAAAATAGATATTTAGAGCCATGTATATTTGTAGACAACAAGGCAGGCTTATAGGTGGCTAGCGAGCTCTAGTCTATAGTGGCACTATGGAACAGAGCTAATGCATTAAGGTCAATTAATGCATCAATCAGTGCTTTTCACGGCGCTAGTATATAATTTGATCAGTACGTTACATTAAGCATAATGATAAGTGCAACCAGTCAAATGAACCCATTGTTTTTAATGGGTAAAAATTCTTTCTTCCTCTCAGTTCTTCTGTCTCAGACTTTATTTCCCTGATCCTGAGTGCCACTCACCGTGCAGCCTGATTCCACTTGACCCTGATTGGAGAGGAACCCAGTCGAGACGCTCAATCTACAAACTCGGTTCACTTCTGTCACCTCATTTAAACACAGGGTAGATATTATTCAGTGCAGGCTTTGACAAATTATGAACAGTCTGCACAGATGCCACTGTTTATCTGGCCATTGTGTTCATCTTTAATATTTATTCTGTTGACAACTTTTGATTAACGCGCTAGAGGTTTAAAATGCACGTGGGCTCCTGGTTGTCCTGTGTGTGTAAATGTTTCGTATTGGTTCACATGAAAAGATGAAGATATGTCATCAGATTTGCTGAAATCTTCTCTGCTTTAACAACACCTGGGGGCCTTTTTCTTTTCCTTTGTAGCTTTGCCTATTTGTTGGCCATATTTGTAAGAAATAGATTTATTTATTAACCCTAGGTAAAAAATAGTTATAGTTTGTCCCATTAGGTCGTTTCATTTCCAAATATCCAACTCAAGCTGTTCTAAATCAATAATGATTCAAAATGCAGCTGTCAGACTATGATTGCTGTTCTTCCATCCCTCCACTGGTTTCTATAAAAGTTTAGAATAAACTACAAGATCCTGTTGACCACATATAAAAGCATTACATGACCCTGCCCTCCAGGCACATTTCTGATCTTCTCATTCTTCATTCTACCTCTTGACCATTCCAACGCTCAAATTGATCCTTTTACCATCCCATGCTCCCACAGCAAAACAAAACGTGGTTGCGCCTTTGCCGTTTTAGCCCCCAGCCTCCTTAAAACATCTTCCCCTCTTTATCAGATATCCTGAATCCTTGGCCTATTTTCATTAGCTTCTGAAACCCTGCAACCCTTTTTATAAATATTCACCTCTTGTGTCTTGGTTTCTCATGGTTTAATCTGTCTCACTGCATGTTCCTTATATTGTAACGATACAGAAAATTTGATATCTCGATTACAGTGACCAAATTATCACGGTTTATGATATTATTGTGGTTTTCTTATCTGCTGTACAAATGTCCAAAGAACCACATACATTTAAATTATTTCACAAAATCTTGTGATTTTCTTGTCATAATAAAACTTTAGAAACCAAAATTCCATCAAAATGAAACTTTCACATTAAAAGGGCAAACAACTGGCACAGAAAGAGATTTTATTTAAAATGAATAAAATAAATAACAGAAACAAAGCTAGTTTATCTGGTGCAAGTTTAAAAAAACACTTTAACAACCATAGTAGGTCAAAATATGCAAACAATTATCAGAACAAAAGATTATAGTGCAAGTTAAAATGAAATAAACTTTTGACTTTAAGCTGAACCTTAAATACGTATAAATGTGCAAATAAAGAAACAGTTGTTTAGGAGCCAAATATGTTGTTCTGAATTGTAGTTCACTCGGTGTGTCTGTGGGTGTCGCTGTGTTGTTACCTGAGGGTCAGGTATAAAGGTAGCTGCCTGTTATTGGTTAGGTGTTGGACCTGGAAGGGCAAAAGGTTTTTCACCGCTGTGGTGCTAACTGCCGGCGTTATGGTTGTCGGATCAGTTAATAGAAAAAATTATATTTTAACTGCATCAGAAGAACATCGTTCCGGTCATTTTTCGATCAACACACAATGGTAACATTTACGAAATGTTAGTTAGCGAAGCGCGTCAACCAGGTTACTCTTGGTCAAACATCTCAGTAGCTTGAAGCATTAGCCTTAGCTCCTTCAAGTTGCTCGTACAAATTACAATAAAAAATAAACAAGTGCTCTGCAGACAGGATAACTGTCCTCCACCAGTTGTCCCTCTGCATTCTTAAAATAAACTAAACACGCCCAGACCTTGGATTGTGTCCTTTTAGTGGGTTGGTAAATGTCCTGCGTGCTATCACCACTTTCCGCCATGCTCACGTTAACGATACCGATGTTACAAGCTACATATTCACGAGAGACAGAGTCGCGAGTCGCTCGCAGACTTGAATGAGGCTGATATTACATATCCTGGTAATCGACTGTGATAATGAGATGAAGTCAAACATAAACGGTAATCGTTATCTCATAAAATTTTACCGTGCTTTACCGTAATACCGGTAACTGTTCCATCTCTATTACACAATTGATTGTTTTACTTTTTTCTTCTTCTTCTAACATCGGCCCTCTATGAAGTCATAGAGGATGAAATTTCCCAGCATGGTCATGATCCCCAGACACTGCGTGTCTACAAGAGCAAGAAAAAAAAAAAAAAAAGTGTCTTGATTTGTAAGGGAAGCTTGCCTGACCATGACTAACGACAAGTGCGCCGCTGGATTTGAAGGACTAAAGCTGTTACACCACTAGACGTGTGCGAGTCTAAACCACAAGTGGAAGTAACTGTTGTTATGGCAATCAGAATACGTTTGCATTTAGTGCAAACATTGTGGGTACCGTGATAACAGCGTGTCTGATCATCGCGAGTCTCATGTGTCTTTGCTCCGGCGCTCGCAAGAAAGAAAACAATTAATTAAAACATATGCAAGAAGGGATGAATCTCCCTCGTTATCATGCCAAGACAGCCTCGATTGTTGGTAGCTGTGGAGTCAAAAGTCATTAAAAAAACAACATCATTAGCTTTTCAGTTTCTTGGCAGATGTCTTCTTACTCAGTTGTCATTTTATCACACTTCCCACATCTACACCTGTATGGTTGTGTACCAAAAAAAAAACATACCAGCATTGGCAGCTGAAGGATGACATGCAGCAAGCATTGATGTAACACAACAGCAGTTAATGAGCACAACATTTACGAAACAGATATCCATGATGATGATTTCTGCTGCCACCACTCAGTTTCCCGTCTTTCACTCCCTGACTCCAACTCCAGCTCGAAGACATAAGGATTCGACGTGTTGAGGTCAGTTGCAAAAAAGATGTTGACACCATCACGCTGATGGTACGCTAATGGGCTGACAGAGCGCTCCCCTAAGTACCAACAGGAGTTGCACATTCATGAGCCATTGGTTCCTCCCGTCAGTAATCCTCCAGGAATTTGCTCAATCAAAAAACACTTCGGCCAAATCAAAGAGCCTCTCTTTGGGATTCTCGCTCTTTTGTTGTTGTGAAATAATTACAGGCTTCTGTGGTTTCACCGGGTGCAAAGCAACTCCAGGGGTACCAGACAATAAAATTAGATGACTGAAAATGAACAGAAAACAGGCCCTTTTACCAGCTGTCACCTGATTTTATTTCATTCTCGTAATAACTAATAAATGACTTAAGAGGAAGAAAAACTGCAGTTTCAGATGACTGAACAAATGAGTATTGCAAATAGAAAATACCTCTATCCAATAAAGAAAAAGAAAAATACCAGCAGCAAAACAATAAGTTGAGATTCTTTGTCCTTAAACCTGAATGCATAATGGTTAAATATGTCAGGGATCAGAGCAAAAAAGCACATGCAGGATGATGGGAATGACACCAATGAGATGTAAATCCATTAAAATATATATATAAAAAAGCAACCTATTGTGCTTTTGCACATTCACACATGCACAAAAGCAAAAAGCAGCTATTTACCTTCATGAATAAACTGCTGCGTGAAGCAGAACCTCCCCGTCCTCCCAGCAGCTCATGCATACACCGTAACATCGGCAGAACTCTCACGGGATCCATCTGGGAGCTTTATGCTGTGATGTTTAGCCTTTAAGGAGCCACGGGGCTGTGAATAAAGTGTCGAGCGTGAGAGGACCAGGAGAGATTCCAGCATTTGCGGTGGATTTGCCGAGGTGAGTCAGAGGTCACACCGCATGTGGCTCCGTTCTGCTCACCAGCGGCTCCCACCTTTTTCGCTGTGCTCCATTAGCAGCAGCGACCAGTTTCTCGGGGTGGAACGGGAAAGGAAAGGAACAGCTGGACTGATTTCCTGTCTCTTTGCCGTTTGACGCTAGGGGGCAAATCGGCTGGTTTTCATTAGGGGTGTGAAAAAAAATCAATTTGGCAATATATCGTGATTTTTGGCCTCCCAATATAATATCGATTTTTTTCAAAAATACTAATAATAAACAATAAATAAGTTGTTTTGAAGCAAATAGTTTTGACTCAATTTGTCCTCTGAATGATCAATATTATCTGATGAACATATACAGCAACTTGATTTTTCATCTTTACTTTTAATTTTGATATTAACTGGGTAGAATATCGCAATATATCGTGATATCGTGATACAGTGATATCATATCATGACCCAAGTATCATGATACATATCACATTGCGAGGTCCTTGCCAATACTGACCCCTAGTTTTCATACACGAAGCAAGTTGGACGGTTTGTTCGACGTTCCACATTTCACTTAGGGTTAGGGTTAAGGTTAGGGTTAGGGTTAGGTTTAGGTTTAGGGTTAGGTTTAAGTTTAGGGTTAGGGTGTGATTTTTCTGACACGCTCACATGCGGGTAACGGCATACTCCAGTTTACTCCTTTTGTCAATACGTCTGGCAAGCTTGAGACTGGAAGGTCGCCAGTTTGAAATCCCTCGACCGCTTGGGAAGATGTGGGAGGTGAACACTGATGAGAAATTCTTTCCATTTTTCTCAGTCGTTTTCATTGAAGTGCCCTTAAGCAACGCAATGAACCCTGACAGACTCAACGAAATACACTCTTATATCTACGTTATTGCACTGTTCAGCTCTCCGTAGCCAACAGGTCGGTTTTTCCGAGACAGGAATATGGTGCATAAAGAAAAGTTCACTTTCTTTGGACAGATAACTTAGTAGCTTTGAAGTTATGTTTAAAATATTTGATAGTAGGGAATGTAACAACTGAAATTTAAAAAACTTCTTTTTTTTTTTAATTCAAGCAATCTGTCAAGTAGTGGTAAGAAGCTACATGGGATATCTGTGATTCATGAAGGTCCACTAATAAAAAAGATGGTCATTAACCCCTGATGTGCCCATTGATGGGTGATTTTAGGCATTTTATACGAATTTCATCTTTAAAATGAGGCTCTGTGCAGGGCAGCTGGGGTCCATTTACCCTTTTTTTTTAATATAATCTGCACTGTCTCTCATAAAATGAAAACCAAAGATCTGAAAATTTCTAAGGTGTGCAATTATCAACATGTTAAGCCGAATGTTGCCAAACATCCCTGAGTAGAAGTTGAAATTCTTTGTCTCATGAGACTAAAAGCTACACTACACTTTTCTCAAAAGTTGCACAGCTCCTTAATCTCCCCCCCCCCCCCCCCCCCCCCCGGGGGGGGGGGGGAAGATTTATTCAGCAATAAATCCACGTCGTTATTTTCTTTGTGGATACAGATGCTATTGGTAGCAACTGCTAATGCTAATAGCCTACACCGGTCAGGACTCGTCGTGAATATGTTCTCTCATCCAGCATTGTCATGTTGGCAGTTGTGCTTTACAGCTGCTGGGCAAACCGCTAATAACACGCTACGGCAACATGATGGTTTTATTACAGACATGCCACGTTAGTTAATACTCATTTAACTGCCCCGAGTCCTGACATTGGCTGCCACTGCCAATGTCTTTACTTATCGAGTAAATGCGGACCCAGTCTGTCAGAGAGGACCGACCGGACCCGAGACTAACTTTACTGATTCTGACCCGAACCCGGAGTCACATCTTTTGAATGGAACCAAGACCTGATTCAGGTCGGATCGGAACCTCGGGTTGTTCCGAAGACCACTAATATATATATATATATATATATATATATATATATATATATATATATATATATATATATATATATATATATATATATATATATATATCATAACCCCATGTTTTATTCCCAATAGAACACAAATGACATATCAGATATTGAAACTGAGGCCGTCTCACGGAGGATATGAGTTTATTTTGACTTTGATGGAAGCGGCACATCCCAATTGTAAAAGTTGTAACAGGGTCAACAAAAGACTTGGAAAAGAAATTGGTGCAAATCAGAAACAAATGGAGGTGTTATGTTTGGTTCGGACCAGATTGAAAATGAAGCACTCAGACAACTGTAGCAGGTGTTTATTCAGATGAAGACAGTTGGTTGATAGTCTGGGGGGGGGGATGGATGGCACACAGTTTGTGACAGATATTCCTGACAGCACAGAGGAGGCAGCAATAAGTCAAAAGGTAGAAACAAGAAACAAATGAGATGCCTAGCCTGAGGTTTTACACCTCAACAAAGACACTCAACAATCTGGCAATAAGTGGAGTGAAAACCAGAGTATTTAACATAGACGGATACGTGGAAGGACGGATGGATCCTGAGGGACTTAGGCAGTTTCAGATGTACAGTAGATGGATTAATGATGCATTCAATGGGGAAAGGGCAAATAAAATAAGGAGAAAACTTCTTAGAGTGAGTTTTCAGACGTATGTCCTCAGTGGATTGCTAAACCTTCTGCCCTAGAAAATAGACTGAAGCTGGGAGGCTCAGTCTGTCCAGCGTCCTTCTACTACAGTCAGAGGTGTGAAGTGAGGCAATTCCCGTCTCCTTCCAAAACTTTCTGCAGCTATGAATACACAATACGTCCTTTCTTACCACAATATAGACATTCGTTCTTCCATAGCTTCTTAACCGTTTAGGCGACGGAGTTTTTTCAAGAAAATATACAATTTTGATATCAAGATTTCAAAAGGCTATAACTTGAAAGCAGTTTGAGATAAAAGGTATTTGTCAATGAGAAAATTGTTCAGTATGACTCAAAGTCTGTGATGGGAGTGAAATTATTCATATAATTTGCACATTATGACATCACAAGGTGGCGGCTATATTGGAAAATGTTCAATTTTGATATCAAGGTTTCAAAAGGCTATAACTTTAAAGTGGTTTCAGATAAAGGCATACTGTACATGAGAAATATCTTCAGTATGAACCAAAATTTGGAATGGAAGTACTCATTTTACGCTAAAACTTTGAAATAGCACCACCATCAAAAACACAAGTCCACCATCTCCTGGTGAAAAGTAGAAACAAGATTTGTTTATAGATACAGCCTGTTATAGTCAGCAATGTTGCTTGTCGCAATATTGCGACTTTGGCGCTTAAAGGGTTAATCTGCATAAGCACTGTCAGGGAGTGAAGGTGAAGCGGTGGAATATTTACTCCAGACTGAGGTGTGAAAGTTGGAAGATGGCCAGGATTTGTAGTTCATTTTACCTCCTACGTTCTGCGATTGTCTATTTGGGTAACAAGAGGGACTAGGGAATTTTAAAAAAAGTCCAGAGATGGTCCTGGTGAGCCAACTCATCCGGCTTCACTTAAACCTTTCAAGAATACATTTCTCAAAGATTCCTCATTCCAGCCCATGTCCGCAGGCAAGATCCCAAAGCTGACGAGTGATCTGCTGGGCTCATATGCTCTTGTTTTAAACTCAACAGGCATGAGCATCCATTAGCTTGGTCTGGCTGCTCAAATACTCTCTTAAACTCTCAAACTAAAGAATGTAGCACAGGGCAAATATTTTCAGATCTGTGTGCTTTAAAATGCCTCGGCCCAGCTTAAGGCTTGGCGGTGAAACAGACTGGTCCTGTAAGAGATTTTTGTCTCATTTGAGACATACGTTAACAACTACTGGCAAAATTCTCGAGAACGTTGCAGCAGGAATCCACGGATGTCTCTGAGATCTCCATGAAAGGACTCCAGGGGTGGCACATGGTGTGTTGGTGGCAGTGTTGGACAAGTTCACTTTCTACATGAACTAGTTCAGTTCATAGTTCACAGAAATTAAAATGAACTAGTTCAGTTCATAGTTCACATTCAGAATTTGGAACAAGAGTTCACTATTTCAAAAAATGAACTAAATAGTTCATTCAGCTGTCGAAAACTATGTGTCCAATTCAGAATCTTTATCCAACCAGGGTTCACATTAGCATTGAAGGGACAGCCCATGTAAAACTGTCATTTCCCTTTCAGATTCTTTCTACAGTATACTAAAGATATGAGGAAAAACTTGCTGCCAAATGCTTTTTATTATAAGACAAAAACAGGTCCTTAAAGTGCAAATGTTTTTTTCTCTCATTTCAATATTTCAATCCCCGACTCCAAAGATTACAGTGTAATCTTTGGAGTCGGGGCGTTCCTCCGGCTTTGGGCGACTGCAGCTTTCATCTTCCTGCTTGTTTTAAATGTTTGATGACGCAATTGTTAGCGTGACAGAAGCGACAGCCCGTGTTGCCATGTTTGAGTGCTTTCCTCAAATACATATCAGGCTCGTTTGTGGTGTATTTTTAATGGGGTTTGCTTTTGACCGTGCGTGAACTTTAAAAGAGCGTCTTTCACAGTTGCCCAAATGATCTCGTTCACACCCGGTGCTCTTCAAGGGGAAAGTGAGCACGTTCAGTTCATGTTTGCACAAAATACGAACTAGTTCGTTAACTTTGGTTCAATGAACACGTTCAGGTACAACACTGGCTGGTGGGTGGCTGGTGCAGCATTATGTATCAAAGAAACCTGAGGGTTAGCGTCAGAGGAACTACAGATCTACCTTCCACCTACCAACGACTTTGGAATTGGGGTTGTACATCAGAATGACTAAAAATTAAAATTGTCAAGATTAAGGATACAATTTTTGTTATGAGGAGTCAAGAGTTCCATGGTTGTTATTACCCTCCGCCAAAGAGGTTATGTTTTTGCCGGCGTTTATCTGTCTGTCTGTCAAAACTCAAAAAGTTATAGATGGATTTTGATGAAATTTTCAGGAGTTGTCAGAAATGTGAAAAGGAAGAACTGATTTCATTTTGGCTGTGATCTGGAAGAAATTCCTGGATTCTGGATCACTTTCAAATTTTTGATAACATTGCGGTCAATGGGGCCAGAAATTTTGTTTCTCAAGATCTCCGTTAATTATTGCCTATAACTCATGAAATTTGACTCAGGGATTGACAATGGGAACCTCTATCAAATTTCAAAGGCTGATCCGGATCTGATCCATAACGCAGATTTTATCGCAATCTGTAAATAGCTATATGGGGGAATTGTTGCACTTGGCGGAGGTCTGTGCTCTCCGTGTGCTTTTCTAGTTTATTTTCTCATTTCTTTTGAGTACTTATCACAGTGGCTGGTAGGTTGAGCAAATGGGATTAAAAGACGGTATTCTAACTTTTGCACATAAATCCAACAAACCAAAGGAGGTCAACTCGGGGTTGCAGTATAATGTTAATGCTCTTGTCTTGTGATGCCATTGCATGGTGAGGAGGAATTCCACACATAGATCAGGTTACATTTTCAATTTCCCCAGGCGTCCGACCCTGTGCAGTGTGCTACCTCTCATGTTCTACCTTTTTGGATTCCCAGTTCCACAATGATTTACTCTGACAATTTGCCATTGTGTAGCCAGGAGAAGTCTCACAATATTTGAGCTGAGTCAAAGTTGGGCAGGTACGCGATGGCTGCAGGCGAGCGGTTGAGATAGATGTGGGGGGTCATTTGCATAGTCCTATGCATACTTAATGGGGCAAAGGTGTTGAGTTACATCAAAGTCATTTTAAAGCATGAAGGGATCATTTCTCTAGTAAAAACTTCCATAAGATGTAATTCTGATGAAGAGTCAGAATAGTGTACAGGGAGGTTATATTAATGCCAGCAGAAGTGCTTGAAAGATCATTACCAAGGCTTTCGTCACCACATGACACCCTAAAATCCAATATTTGTAAATTTGTCTTATTTTACATTAGCACTTGTCCACCAATCCAACAGATGCCCATTTTCCTCTTTGCTTTAAAACTGAGAAGGGAGTCATAAAGGCAGAGTTTAAAAAAAAAAAAATCTAATTTTTTTTTTTCATATTGTAATGATGGCACTGTAAGGAAAACTAAGCACACTAAGAACAAGTCTTTGTGGAAACAGCTCCCAGCAAGGTTAGGCTGTTTTCTGACAAACTATCATATTAGTGCTGAATGTCGTCGTCAGTATACCAGTCATTATTTTAGACCAATATATTGAGGTTTTCTGGTCCATGTCCGATGCCTTGGGCAGAATTCACCGGCGTGTCTTGGGTCAACTTGTCTCTTTTTATGACAAAGATTCATCCAAATCAATGCAAAGATGTTAGGAAAGATGACTTTTTTTCCCCGTTTCTGTCTGGTGGTGGTGTCCTCCAAAGCTGCATCGCTCATATCCACAGGGCAGAAGTCACTAGATGGTTTGATAAGGTGGAAATTGACCTGAATTATATACAGCCACTGGATCTCAGCCAAGTTCAAGTATTAATGAAGATGTGTGGCCTTAGTATCAGATACCATTCTCCATCACTAGAACGTTTAGATTAGGAGTTACCTTTTAGAAAGTTTCCTCCATTTCTCTAAAGACTTGTGCAACAGCCTGCTATGACGTTATTTTCAGGCCGTCCTTTTTATTTGTTGCCGATCCAGATGTTCCTTTCCCAAAGAGGACATGCAACTGATTGGTGTGACAGAGGAAGATGTTGGAGACGGGATAAGATGGAATGATGGAAACGGACGATCTGCCGAAGGTTACCAGTAGTTCATGAATTTCCAGTACAGAATTTTCAGTCAGCCACTGGAATTTTGTCTCTTTTTTTTGTCCTCCCACTTGAATGTCTAGGAATCCTTGAAGGGACTGACGGAGGGCCTAGCATAATCTTGAAAGCCACATCATCTGACAGATATACAAAGCTGGGTCACTGATTTCATTAACTGGAGTGGAAGGGAATATAAAAAAAGAAGAAGAAGAAGAAGAAGGAAACAAAAAAAAATCAAAGTGTCGTGGCTTCTCGCTTCAAACAAAGACTGAACCCGGTTTGATGTGGCGCTCGGATTTTATTGAACTATCCATCAAAACTATCGTCGTCTTCCTCTTGAACGGGATGGAGCCGGAGGAAATGAAGCCATTAGAGGATTCCACCCCAACAACAAATGTCTTCGCTGCTTCGTCTCCCGTTGGAAGAGAGATGCATTCCCCAACATCACAATGTGAGGCTTTTATTTGATAACAGGGGGGAGAAAAACAATAAAAATAGAATAAATTAGATATTGGCGGAGGCGATCAATAATGGTTTGAAGCCGGCTTGACGATGAAATTATATTTGCTTCACTTTTGTCACTCAGAGTAAAGCTGCTCTTACAGCTGTTGACAATTCTTTCCCTTTATCTTTTGAAATTAATAAAGCAGCATCAAAGCTTTCTTACTTTATATAATAAATATTTGGAAAAATTTTCCTCAGCTAAAAATGGTGGTAATATTTGACAGAAAAGAGTTTTTCCTTCAGTATTTTTGGCCAGACTTGTAGGGTCTTCAGTCTTCTGGGAGCGTTATCATGTCCTGCTGGAATAAGACCATCTCACCAGCTCACACAGACTCAGCCGTGGCTTGTACATAATTACTGATTCCTACTGGAATATTTCATACTGTTCAAGATAAATTAAATGATAAAAATCTCAGCTTTCTTCGTACGTCTCTCCTCCCGCGGTCTAAGACAAAATCACTGACATTATAGTTCTTATTTTTCTATTTCATTTTGAGGACACGATAGGAGAAAGCATTTACTGGCTGGAAAAAGCAATTTCCATGAGCTCTGAAGACAGTCGCAGACAACAGGCTCCGGGACATTTAGCAAAAATGATTTTTAATCATTTTGATGTTTCACGATGTGTGTGTTTTTCCTTTTCTTTTTCTTTTTTAATCTGCGCTTCTGTGCCGACTTTAAGTGCAGGTACAAATCCTATTAGTATACTGTACGCACCTGGAAGTCAAATGTGACTGAGGGGGAAAAAAAAAGAAACAGCATTTTAACATCTTCACGTCCCTGCAGCATACAAATGAGGAATATTAAAAGGCTACAACGACGGCTCATCCTCAAAGAATTCATCATAAATGTGACGGGGAATAATGCACGTTGAATCTGGAGTCTAATTTTGAGCGTAGCCCGGGGCCAGCCTGTTATTGCAGGGGAAAAGTAATGCCATAATTGCTTTCATGTTTAAAAAGGGTAATGTGTCATGAAGGATTCAAGGATGCCATCTTTTGGTGCTGTTCTTAGCTGGATGTTTTTTTTTTTCCTTTTCAGGAATTGCCTCACTTTTTTGTGGTTAAAATAGAAGGAGTTGTTGTCTCTTTGGCCAGTTACTGTCAGCAACTCGAGCTCCTAGTGTGTTTCTGTTTTTATGTCACATCACTAACTCTCCTGTCATTTCAGATCATACCTCACTCTCAGCCTGTGTATTCTGCCAGTTACCTGGACCTGGTTTTCCCCGCCCATCTCCACACCTGTGGCTCATCCTCTCATTCAGCCTGCAGTGTGTATATATACACTACTGGTCAAAAGTTTTAGAACACCCCTATTTTTCCTGTTTTCATTTAAATTAAAGCGGGTCAAGTCCAGTGAATAACTTTAAATGGTACAAAGGTAAGCAGTAAACTGCCAGAGGTGGAAAAAAAGTTTAGATTGCCAAAACAAATTTCAGAGTTATAAAAAAAAAGAGGGGTCTTTTTCAGTGATCAAGCAACAATGGATGTAAATTAAGTCTTGAAATTTGATGCAAACAATTCCCACAGATGTCCCAACCTCCGTTGATTACTTACAAAGCTCTTAAGTAATCAACAGATTGCTGGATCCAGAGTTGGTGACTTGTACAGAGCGACTGACACCCTGGACCAAAAGGGCTACAACGGCATTTTACAGAGCCATCCAGTACCTTCTCTGGTCTACGCCTAGTCGCTTAGGGGTTCATCTTACAGCAAGATAATGATCCAAAACATACATCCATTCTGTCAGAATGACCTTAAAAGAAAAGAACAAGACGGTCGGCTTCAAATGATGTAATGGCAGCCCTGTGTCCAGACCAGAACCCCATTGAGCTGGTTTGGGATGAACTGGAGAGAAAGATGAAACCAAAACAACCTGTAAGTTCAACACATTTCTGGAAACTTCTGACAGTGTTGGGAAGAACCTTCCCAACAATATTAGATGTCCATTGTAGAAAGAAAGCCACTAACACAAGTGTGTTTGTCTGTTATATCTGCAAAAAGTGGCGACTTTGATGACTCAAAGATTGTGGTTAAATTTTTGTAAAAGAGATTTCATGATATCTTTTTTCAAATATCTAATTGTTTATTTGTTCTATACATTAATTTCAGATTACATTGAGACATTAAGCTATGTACTGTAAATTACTATAGAAACTGGAAAACTGGAGGTGTTCTAGAACTTTTGACCGGTAGTGTAGTGTATATATATGTATATATATATATATATATATATATATATATATATATATATATATATATATATATATATTAGGGCAAGTTAATGCATTATTATCACGTTAACTCATTAATTTATTTACGCCGACGTTTATTGTATCGTGCGTTAACGCATGTTGCTCACATGCTTTTGTTTTGAAAAGTCTGTTACTGGCTGCTGTGGAACCGGAAATGAATTGGCGGAAAAACAAACAGAAAAGCTAAAACAGACATGGAGAGCGATAAAAATCTGTGAACTTTACATTTCAGGTAGCAACTCAGGTAGCAATATTAACAAATCTGTTTAAAAAAAAAAAATTCTGCACTGCAACAAAACTTTGGCGTCATTCCTCCATGTTCCATCAGATCTGCTCCATGTGTTCACTGTCCTGCTGTTCTCTAGCTGGTTACTTTAGTGCGGCTCCATCTAGTGGCACAGATGTGTAATGACAACAGAAAGTCCAGTCCTCGATTACAAAACAAATTCTGTGGTCCGTTTTTTAATTCATATTTTTGATCCAAGTCTGAAATTGAAATATAAAAAAAAAACAAGCATTTTTTCTTTTTTTTGTGTTAGATTTAAAAACGAAAAGTCATAAAAATGTCACTTTTTTTTTTTTCTAAATTTTTGATTGACGATTGAAAATAGAAAGAATGAATGATACACAGATTGGTAAAGTTACTGAACCTTAACATGGAAATTTTCATTTTAAAGTTCTCCCAGATGGAGGATTTAACAGAAACAAGCAAGCTGTGGGGAAAAAAAGACGGTGGGAGGGATGCAAAAGGCGAGGATCTCGTGCTCTTTGAATAGACCAATAAGCAGATGGAGTAATTGGAAAACAGCAAGTCTAAGGATAAAATGCTGCTCTCCTGTCAGCCTGAAAACGCTCCTGGGAGTCGCCTTGCTTCTGTTTTAGCTGGAAACAATGGTGTTCAGTCACAATAAGTCCTTTTTGAAGCATGACTGAACTGCTTCTCAAAGCAAAAAATAAGAACATTTCAGTCCTGAGTTAATGCAGCAAGGTTTTTTTTCATTCTCTTTTGTTTTTTATGTGTTTTTTTGAAGTATATTGTCTGTAATCAATGATGACTCTACCATCTACGAAGAGACTTGAATATTTCAACGAGTCCTAAACGTTCAGTTGCAACGTGCTGTGATTTATCTGCTTCTACTGTTTTAAAAATGTCCTTTTTTTTTTTCTTGTAAAACACATTTCTTGACGGATGTGCCGAGTTTCAAAAACATTCAAAAACACATCTCAGAGGGTGGTAGAGTAACTGGTGCAAGTCAAAATCAAACGGAGGAGCATTTGACAATTAATTAGGTTAATTGGTCGTCAGAAACATGACTGGATATAAAAGGAGCATTTTAGAAAGCCTGAGACTGGATGTAACTATCTACAGCACACAACAGTGTCTGGACTCAGTGGACAAGGACGAGAGGAGGAGGGCACAATATTATTTTTCTTTTCTTTTTATTTTCAGTTCAGTTTATGTCACTTAATATAAACCCTCAGCATATATACTGTTCTCTGTTCAGCATCATGCATTTGCACGCACTTATTTCACTCTGTAAGTCGCCCATTTAAAAAGAAAAAAAACTGACAATAGAAATTAGGCAGGACGATAAGACCGTAGATTTAAAGCAAATAACGAGCGATATGAGGAGGAGGAGCTGCTGCAACTGGGTGACGTCATGGCATCAAGTACCTGAGCTGCCATTTCAAGTTTCCCTTTAAAAATGCATAATTTGATGTATTTGGTCTATTCCTGCTTTTTTTTTTTTTTTTCTTCATTTGGTCACTTTGAATAGAGGTTTCTTGATTCATTGTGGGGTCAAATCTCAATTTTGATTTAATCTTTTTTTTTTTATTATTGTATTTTTTTCAAGATTTGTTACTTTCAAACTAAGTTGCATTTGTCAAATGTCAGTCTCGTGGCAAAAACAGTCTTTAACCACTTGGTGAATAAGAAGATCTGAGTGAGACTGAGAATAAACTTAAATAACAAGACTTGGCTACGACTGGAATTCAGTTAATTTATTATCTATTTGCATGAAAAAATAATTGATGCAGCTGAGATTTATTTCAGCCAAGGAGCTTATGTTTTTGCCAGCATTTGTCTGTCTGTCTGTCTGTCTGTCTGTCTGTCTGTCTGTGTTCATGATAACTCAAAAAGTTATGGATGGATTTTGAAGAAATTTTCAGAAGTTGTCAGAAATGTGAAAATGAAGAACTGATTTCATTTTGGGTGTGATCCGAAAGAAATTCTTGATCACTTTCAAATTTTTGATAACATTGCGGTCAATGGGGCTGAAAAATTTTGTTTCTCAATATCTCCGTTAATTATTGCCCAAAACTCATGAAATTTGACTAGGGATTGACAATGGGAACCTCTATCACAGTGATTCCCAAAGTGTGGGCCGCGGCCCCCTGGTGGGCCGTCGTGACGGACTGCAGGTGGTCCATGAGAGGTCATTAAAATTAAACAAATATGTTTTAAATCCTCGATCTTTTTTGAATATGTTATTAATTACTGTAAAATAATGACATGATTTAAAAACAATACGAAGTAACAAAACAAACCTTGTTAAGTGTTATTCTACTGTCATCTTAACTTAATATGACAAGTGTCATCTTATTTGTTGACCCCTTACATGAATGTCAGAACATAGCTTCTAGTCCTGCAGAACATGGATTTTATCGCAATCTGTAAATCGCTATATGGGAATTGTTGCGCTTGGCAGAGCTCTCCAAGTGCTTTTCTAGTCTGTCATGAAATAATCATGGTCCTACTTTGTTTAACAGCTCACGTGCTATTTCTCGCCTGTTCTGTTAACTCAACTGGGACAGACATTTGATGGACTGATTGATTTTGTGCAGTTAAGAACATAACCAGTTGAATGAAGGGTTCTATCTCGTAGCGTGGATGTATTATTATTATTATTTCTTTCTCTTTTTGGCTCAAGGTCACTTATTGAAGCCCTGAGAAAGCAAAGTGACAAGGGGAATGGCAGCATTCGTATACCAGTGGCGCGCCACTCTGGGTCGCGCACCAGCGGAAGTGATTAAAGGGCAGCTGTCACGAGATACGATTTTTATCTCACCCAAACAGGTGTAGAGCAGAGCTGACAGCAGTAACACTTCGCGCCTCACGTGGGATAGACCGGACCAAGACAAATGGAATTATGTCTTTCTCCCATTTTGTCAAGCCCCTTATCTATCTAAATCGATGTGGCTTTCTCCTACCCGGGGGGAGAAGGAGGATGTGCGAGTGGAGCACTGCAGGCGGGTGTAGTAATTGGACCCTTTCCTTTCTGCTTTTTAAGTATAAAGTAAAGCTACTTCTTCCTCAAAATGCAGCAGAGAGAAAGTGACCGAGATAACAGTGAGGCGGCTGAGTCTAAAGCTCCGCATCTACACTTTTAATGTTCGTGCTTCTCACTCCATCAGTGACAAAGTGTCATTTTAAAATCACAGGTGGCTGTTTTGATGGAGTTGAGCTGAATCACATGCTAATGGAGCTCTTATGGAGAATTTGGAACATGAGACAGGTGCTGAGACTTGAACGTGTCATGATTCTGACGCAGGGATTCATTTTCCATTACAGACTGACTTTGACAGGAGCAGTTTATCAGAGATACTCGCATGCATTGCTAATTATATAGAAAAAAAAGCTAATATACGTGTCAATAGCAAAGCTATTTACAGCCTGCTCAAAAAAAAAAAATATATATATATAAATTAACAAATGAGTGTTTTGCTGAAGACATTTAGAAAATTCAACAGAAGGCATCGTAAATATTTTCAACTGTGTCCATAGTTGACATGAATAAATGATTCTCAGTGAAACATGCTCTTCCCAAGACCGCATGAAATATTAACGGCAAAGAAAATGTAACTTGTACCGCATGGGTTGTCACTGTAACAAGAAACCCACAACATTTACTCAGTCTACTCAGGCTTGGATGCAGTGACTCTTTCGGATCCATCCACCCATCATCCATGGTCCTTTCTAAGGTCACAGGGATCTACTGGAGTCGATCCCAGCTCTCTTCAGGTGAAAGGCAGGGGTCCACCCTGGACAGGTCACCAGTCCATCACAGATGAACAACCACATACTCACCATCACTCCTGCGGGCAATTTAGAAGCACTAATTAACCTGACCTGCATGTGTTTGGGCTTGTGGGAGGAAAGACGGAGTACCTGGAGTACCTACCAATGTCTCCAACTACAATAAATATTTGATAATTGATGGCTAATGTATGTCTAGCGCAAAGAGTGAGTTTTGGTTACTTTTTACAGCCCAGGATACATGGAACGCTGTGCCCATCCTGTTCGGTGGGAGTGGTCCCACCAGCAGCACTGCAGCACGCTTCAAAAACATCACAGACCCGACTGTCCGCTCGACTCTGCTAAAGATCCGCTACAGCGGCTCTAAACTCCTCAGGGTTGTGAGCCGGGAAGCACAACAACAAAGCATACAGGGTTTTTAAAGCCTTTTTATTTAGAATTTCTCCAGCAGGCCCGGATGCGGCGGATGGCGGTCCCTCGCGTCCTCCGGGAGCCGGCGTAGCTCCTCCATGAGTAGAGAGCCAAAGCTTCGTAATGAAGTGCAGGTGTGTCAATTTGTCCCCCAGTGGTCCAGCTCCCCCCCAAGCCACCGTGTCACTCCTCCGCCTGCAGCGGAGGAAAACCACAACCCGCCACCACATACACACGTGGACAAAATTGTTGGTACCCCTCAGTTAAAGAAGGAAAAACCCACAATTCTCACTGAAATCACTTGAAACTTACAAAAGTAACAATAAATAAAAATTTATTGAAAATCAAATAATCAAAATCAGCCATCACTTTTGAATTGTTGATTAACATAATTATTTAAAAAAAAAAACTAATGAAATAGGGCTGGACAAAAATGATGGTACCCATAACTTAATATTTTGTTGCACAACCTTTTGAGGCAATCACTGCAATTAAACGATTTCTGTATTTGTCAATGAGCGTTCTGCAGCTGTCAACAGGTATTTTGGCCCACTCCTCATGAGCAAACTGCTCCAGTTGTCTCAGGTTTGATGGGTGTCTTCTCCAAATGGCATGTTTCAGCTCCTTCCACAGATGTTCAATGGGATTCAGATCTGGGCTCATGGAAGGCCACTTTAGAATAGTCCAACGCTTTTCTCTCAGCCATTCTTGGGTGTTTTTGGCTGTGTGTTTTGGATCGTTGTCCTGTTGGAAGACCCATGACCTGCGACTGAGACCAAGCTTTCTGACACTAGGCAGCACATTTCTCTCCAGAATGCCTTGATAGTCTTCAGATTTCATTTTACCTTGCACACATTCAAGACACCCTGTGCCAGATGCAGCAAAGCAGCCCCAAAACATTACTGAGCCTCCTCCATGTTTCACCGTAGGGACAGTGTTCTTTTCTTCGTATGCTTGGTTTTTGAGTCTATGAACATAGAGTTGATGTGCCTTACCAAAAAGCTCCAGTTTGGTCTCATCTATCCAAAGGACATTCTCCCAGAAGCTTTGTGGCTTGTCAACATGCATTTTTGCAAATTCCAGTCTCGCTTTTTTATGATTTTTTTCAGCAGTGGTGTTCGTCTCCCATGAAGTCCACTTTGGCTCAAACAACAATGACGAATGGTGCGATCTGACACTGATGTACCTTGGCCTTGGAGTTCACCTTTAATTTCTTTGGAGGTTGTTCTGGGCTCTTTGGATACAATTCGAACGATCCGTCTCTTTAATTTGTCATCAATTTTCCTCTTGCGGCCACGTCCAGGGAGGTTGGCTACTGTCCTGTGGGTCTTGAACTTCTGAATAATATGAGCCACTGTTGTCACAGGAACTTCAAGCTGTTTAGAGATGGTCTTATAGCCTTTACCTTTAAGATGTTTGTCTATAATTTTTTTTCGGATGTCCTGGGACAATTCTCTCCTTCACTTTCTGTTGTCCATGTTCAGTGTGGTACACACCTTTCCCCAAACAGCAAAGTGACTACTTGTCTGCCTTTAAATAGGCAGACTGACTGATTATGAGTTTGTAAACACCTGTGATGTCAATTAAAGGACACACCTGAGTTAATCACGTCACTCTGGTCAAAAAGTTTTCAATCTTTTATAGAGGTACCATCATTTTTGTCTAGCCCTATTTCATTAGTTTGTTTTTTTAAATAATTATGTTAATCAACAATTCAAAAGTGATGGCTGATTTTGATTATTTGATTTTCATAAAATTTTTATTTATTGTTACTTTTGTAAGTTTCAAGTGATTTCAGTGAGAATTGTGGGTTTTTCCTTCTTTAACTGAGGGGTACCAACAATTTTGTCCACGTGTGTATGCGTCCGGTGTGTTTGGGTTTCCAGCCGAGGCCGAGCTGTAGCGTTGCCAGGTGGGAAATGTAAGATTATCATACCAGAGACTCAAAACTATCGTATTTTGAGGGAAATTGTGGTACATCTGTTATAACCTAAATAACAAGCTCAATAGTGCGCTATAGTCAAATATAATCACTCTAGTGATCAATAGCGTCCCACAGGCCCTCACAGCTTCGAGGCGTCAGTACGTAATGGGTTAACGGCACCACATCAGCACAAACTCACAGTTGCGTTAGACTAATGTGTCCCCCAAAAACAAATGAGAGGTGGGAACTAAGAGCCAAATTATGAGGCCTGGAGGCGATTTTGGAGACTAAGGGTGAATTCCAATTCCTCCCTTAACCCTAAATCTTAACCTCAAGAGTAAGTGTCAGGGCTATCTTGTGACTTAGAAATGGGACACCCCTTTGTAGAAACTCAATGTCCTCACTGTTTCGTGTGTTTGGACTTGAAGCTTTAATGAACTCTCAATGAAGTCTTCACAGGTAACATCTCGCAGTATCACTCAGCTCGCTGCAGCAACAACTAACATAGACTGTAAACACAACCTGACTTCCTCAGTCTCTTAAAGGGATACTACCTAATTGTAGCAACACTACATCCCTCCTTTTCTTTCGAATGAAATGTCTTTCCTTGAATTTAACTTTACTTAATCTGACCTGACTTAATAAACAGATAGGACTAACAGACTTAAAATATTTTTCAAATTAGGAGTAGCTGTTACTCAGTCCTGTGCCATTAATTCAAAATCAGATATATATATATAACATTAAATGAATAACTGAGAATAATGTCTCTAAGCAATTCTGAAACCATGTTACAGTACAATTATTGAATCAGCAACATAAACATTTCTGTGATGAGAGGCTGTGGTGGGAACTCATCAATATCTCACCACTCCTTATAGCCTTTGCTACAGTTCAGTCACAAGTCTTTGAGGAGGTCGTCTGTTTACCCTCACAGGGTATCTCCTCCTGGCTTCAGGGTCAACATGCTCAGGATTGCCTGTGTGTCCGCTAACACTGTCATCATCACTGTTGTCAGTGTCTCCTATTGTGAGCGGGACTTCCGGTTTGTGTTTCAGGAGTTTGAAGTGTGATCTGTGCCTTGTGATTTTGTGTTCATGTCTCTGTGCAGTGACCATTGTTCCTTTCACTGTGATGACTTTGTATGGGTTAGGGTTGAATGGTGTTACAAGTTTTCCTGTTTTCCTCTGTTGTATCAGTACAACATCACCCTCCTTGAGTTCAGAGTGTGATGCGTTCCTCCTTCTGTCTGCATAATGCTTCATCCTGTCTTTTTTCAATCCATCCGTCAGACGGAGTGCTTCATCGTCGGGAGGATGAGAGATGGATGGTAGCTTATTGCTATGGGACGACCATAGAAAACTTCAGCGGAGGCCGGTTGGTGGTGTGATGAGGGGTTGCACGGTAGTTCCTGAGGAACTTGTATAGCTCCTGTTTCCACGGCTTGCCTTCCACCGCAGCTGTGTGTATTGCTTTGGTCAGAGTCCTGTTAAACCTTTCAACTTCAGCGTTGGCCTGCGGCCAGTAGGGGGTGATCTTTCTGTGGTGGAAACCGAGGTACCTTGCAAAATCTGAAAAGTCTTTGCTTGAGAATGGAGGGCCGTTATCACTTTTCACCACTTCTGGTATGCCCACAGTTTGAAAAGATTTTGTCCATGACAGGGAAGAGTTTGCATGCTGATGTAGATTGCATTGCATAATCTCGACAAAGGGGAATCTTGAATATTCATCCAAGATGACTAACAGGTAGTCACCTGAAGGGAAGGGTCCACAGAAATCCACTGAAACATTTTTCCAAGGTCCATGTGGAAGTTCTGACATTTGTAGTGGCTGATGCTCAGTTCTGGGTGTGGATGATTGACAAGGAAGGAAGACAGCGGGATATCAGTTCTTCAGCCTGTTTGTCTATTCCTGGAAACCAGACTTTCTCCCGGAGTAGCTGCTTAGTTTTGACGATGCCTTGATGCCCTTCATGAGCGAGTGCAAGTGCTCTGGATTGCAGGGTCTGAGGCATATAACGAGTCTGCTGCTGCCCCTGAGAACGAGGCTGCCACCTTGTAGAGTTGTAAGCTCTTCTCTGATGTTGTAAAATGTTTCTCAGGACTGACAGATCAAATTGCGCGACATTGTCATGCAGGCTCTTCCAGTTTCCTGAGTGAATCACTTTGACAATATGTTTGCAGCAGTGGATCTCCTAAAGTCTCTCTTTTTACTTCGTCAAGAGTCATCGCTTTGGGTACTGCATGCGCTGCAATGAAGGAGACATGCATTTCAGTGTCAACATCATCTGTGATGCTGGGGGTGTGTGGAGTGTTTGTGGATGGCGAGACATGTAATCTGCCGGGTTTGACTTTCCAGCCTTGTGGATCACCTTGAACTTGTAAGGTTGCAGTCTGAGGGCCCATCTTTCTATCCGTGCAGGAGGCTTGGACTTTGGGTTGTTGAAGATGAGCTCTAACGGTTTGTGGTCTGTGATCATGTTGAATTCAGCGCCGTACAGATAAAGATGGAAATGCTCGCAACTCCAAACGATAGCCAGCGCCTCTCGTTCCGTCTGGGAATATCGCTGCTCCACCGGGGTCAGAGCCCTGCTCGCATAGGCTACAATGTATGTCTTGTTTTCCTTTTTGTCAGTCTGCGCCAGGATGGCGCCGAGACCAACTGGACTGGCGTCCACGATGACGTTTGTCTGTCTGTCAGGATGAAAATAGCTCATGACTGGATTACTGACCAACCTGTCTTTCAGTCGGTTGAGGGCCTCTGTGTGTTCTGCTTTCCATGACCACTCTGTATCTTTCCTTGTGAGCTCGCGTAGTGGCTGGGTGATGGAGGAGAAGTCTGGGATGAAACGAGCGCTGTAGTTGGCCATCCCCAGTAGGCTGCGGACTTCACTTGGGTTCTGTGGAAGTGACATGTGTGTGATGGCTTCTATTTTCTTAGGGTCAGCTGAGATACCGTTCTTGGAGAAAACATAGCCATAGAACTCCAGAGATGTTTTGTGGGAATTCACATTTGTCCCTGTTGATCGTGAGATTGTTGTCATGGAGACGTTTGAAAACCTCCTCCAGGGAACGATCATGCTCTGCAGGGGTGGTGCCAAAAATGATGATATCATCACTGAAGTTTCTGACTCCCCGTATTCCGTGGAGCACATTTTGGATTGCGTGTTGGAAGACTTCTGCTGCGGAAGAAATTCCAAAGATGAGTCGTGTGTACCGTCTCAGTCCAATATGTGTCGAGAATGTAGTGATGTATCTGGATTCAGGTGCTAGTTCCAGTTGGTGATAACCTGCGTTGAGGTCCAGTTTTGAGAACATGGTCGCACCGTTGAGATCGTGCACAATGTCATCCACAGTAGGTGATATGTGTCTCTCTCTTTGCACGGCTGTATTGGGCAGGCGCATATCTATGCAGAGGCGTATTTTCTCTGGGTTTTTTGGTTTTGGTGATGCCACAATGGGTGATACCCATGGTGTTGGACCCTCTACTTTTTCAATGATGCCTTGGTCCTCCAAGCATTGTAGCTCCTCCTCTACTTTCTTCCTCATATGAAAGGGAATGCGACGATGGGGCTGGACAATTGGTCGCACACTTTGGTCAATGTGCAGCTTGACTTGGAAGTTTTTCAGCTTCCCTATGCCTGAGGTGAGACTTGGATATTGTAAGAGCAGCTGGTCTGCTTTAGACACGTCCTGTGGAATCGCCTGAGTGCAGTGTACCACATGTATGAGTCCCAGTGTAGTTGCAGTGTCATGGCCCAGCAGTGAGCCGTAGCTTCCCTCAACGATGTAGAATGCAGCCTGTGTCGCTCGTCCATTAGCAGAGACTGTTGTGGTGGCTTTGCCATGGAGGGAGAGAGGAGTTTTTTTTTGCACCATAAGGATAAATTCTTTTACTTGACTGCTCAAGTTTGAGTTTGTGTCTCAACATGCTGTAAGTTTTTCCATCCAGGAGGTTAGCTGAGGCTCCTGAATCAATAAGAACATCAATATTTTCACCAGCTATCATGACTGACCTCACTGGCGGTTCTCTGCCCTCTGCATCTTTTGTGATGAAAACATACTCCTCATCCGTGCTTGAGTCAGTAGAGCAGCTAGATGACTGATGGGGGCGGTTTCAGCATCGTTTGTGAGAATGGTTTTAACTTGTCTGCGTCGGTTAGGCCATGTCATCTTTTGTGTGCTTTGTGTTGGTTTCATTTTCTGTCCATATTGGTTTTGTTTTACCTTTTTGTCAGGTTCAGAGAGACAGCAGCGGGCGTAGTGATTGAATTTCCCACATGCTCGACACTGGACGCCTTTCGCTGGACATGCCGACTGACCCACCCTGATGAGGGAACATACCTCCGCAGTTCCTGCATTTCATCTTTTGCTGATTTCGCTGTTCTGTGTTCGCTGTTTTGGGGTCCAGAGGTCCATTTTTTATTTCTTGTGTTGGACATGGCTGCAACCTGTGCCGTTTCATTAATGTTGTTTTCCATGTCAGAGGCCTGAAGTTCTGACGTTTCAAAAGCTCTGGCAAGATCCAAAAGTCCTTTAAGAGTTATATCTGGGTCTCTCAGTGCCCTTCTCCTGAGACGTGATGATGTGCAGCTGAGTATTATTTGAGACTTTATTTCTTTGTCCACATTAGCAAATTCACAATTCTGGGCTAATTGTCTCAGTCTGGTGCGAAATGCATCAACAGTTTCACCTGGGTTTTGTTTTGATTGTCGAAATATGTAGATTTCATATTCTACATATTGACTTGGACTGAAGTATTCGGTGAGTAACTGCACTGCCTTATCAAAATCATCTGGTTGTCCTTTTTCAGGAAAAGTCTCAAGATGTCCTGCACTTGTTCTCCAGCATAGTACAGAAGCATAGCCCTTTTTCTTGTTCTATCAGTTATGGCAGCTGCAGTGAGAAATGTTTCGAATCTCTTCATCCACTTTTTCCATTTCGGGGAAAGTGAGGCTGGTTCTGCATTTACGTCAAAGAGGGGGAATGAGGGTAATTCAGCCACGCCAGCCATTGTTGTTGTTGTTGTTTCGTTTTTCGTTTGTCACGTAGCTAGTCTTTTGTCTTGTTTTTTTTTTATTTTATTTTTTTTTTTTTTAGCATTAGCACGTCCCTCTCGACTGCGGTGCTGAGTGATGCTAACCAGCGGAGCTTTCGAGATGGGAGTTTAGTCCGTATTATCCGTGCTCCGGAGGTCTTTTGGATTTATTTATTTATTTTCCACTCGGCCGTTTACTCACGAGTCCGTCAGCAACACCGTGGCTCTCCTGTGCTTCAGCAGGCAAAGCGGTCGTGTGCGGGGAGTAAGTCCGTTGCGTGGGGTTGTTCACAATAATTGCGCAGCATCCTCGTCGCCATTGTAGAAACTCAATGTCCTCACTGTTTCGTGTGTTTGGACTTGAAACTTTAATGAACTCTCAATGAAGTCTTTACAGGTAACATCTCGCAGTATCACTCAGCTCGCTGCAGCAACAACTAACATAGACTGTAAACACAACCTGACTTCCTCAGTCTCTTAAAGGGATACTACCTAATTGTAGCAACACTACACCCTTGAGTGCAGTTACGTCTTCAGCCTAAAATGTATCAGAGCCCGTGTTGTCTCTGTATTCCCTGAAATGACACAGGGATAACATTGAAAAGAAGACAATAAGATGGTTTCGTAACATTTATATCTTTAAGACCTACAAAAATACTTACATTTGTAGCTAGCTTTTTGTCGCCATACTTTTTGAAGATGTCTTGGCTAAATTACGCAATACCTTCTGGGTAGCCCTTACTTCCAAGGGTGGTACCGGAGAATCTAAATTTTGAGGGCGATACAGCCCTCAAACTTGTCCCTCAATTTGACGTTCTTAGAATCGTAACAGCACTTGGATTTAGCAGGAGCACGCATTTTTGAGATTGAGGGTTAAGGGAGGAATTGGAATTCATTCTAATTTTTTCCCTTGGTTTTTCTCTTCTGCTTAAACTTTTTTTAAATCTCATTCCTTGACTTCCTGATCTGGTCCTGACTCACCGTTCAGCCTATCATGCTAGTTGGCTAGTTGTTCTGAGACAAACACTTGGATCTCGCGATCAGCAAAGCACAATTGGCTGGAAAGACGTCATATGGGAACAGATGCCTTCAGGGTTAACAAAGAAACTCTCCGGCAGACAGTTGTGGCAGGCAATCATTTGAAATGGTCAAATTGTAGTACATTTGACCTTTTTTGGATTATTGATCGTACAGAGGGCCAAATAATCGTACAAATACAATAATTATCGTACACCTGGCAACGCTGCCGAGCTGTGTCAGTTTACCCACAGCTGGCAGGAAGTCGGACGGGGAATGGCACAGAGACTCTGCTGAATTTTCAAAATAAAACGCCACGAGCTGGCTCCTCCTCACACGTTCACCTATCAATTAACCTGCGGAGGTCGTTTAAACAGTTCAGAGGATTTTAGAAGATAGTTGAACCACGTAGGAGGGAGAGGTTCAGGGTAGAATAAATATGTAGAAGTTCAGAGAGAACAAGAGGTGTGGTGACACGTACGTTTTTAAAAGAGCAGGTTGCCGTCTGATTCTAACATAATCTTGAAACCTCGCGTAAGCTCTGGTTCTGGCTCTGGAACATTCCCGAGGCCACGGTGAGGACGGATCAAACCCGCTGCAAGACTAAACCACTGCTCTCACTCCCAGCGGGACCCAGGGGTTAGACCTGGGTGATTAACCCGGATCTGCAGGTAATCACCCTCTCTTAATAATATCACATACGCAACAGTCCTCAAAGAACCAGCAGTTCATTTGTTCTTAGTCACTCCAGTTACTTCTTCTCTCCCCCTTTACAATTTCTATTTTATTTCATTTCTTTTTATTCTCCACATGTTCCCTAATAGGGACTGGCAGGGAAACTCGGCATCCATGCCCTCTTCTTTTTCTCCCACTGTCATGTCCTTGTAATGTGTCCAGAATATGCTTTTGATATTATTGCACAAGAAAAGGTTAAAAAAAAAAAAAGTGTGGCAAGCAGAGAAAGCAGCATGGAGAAACAGCCTGGCTGTTGCAAATCAGAGGAGAGAATGCAGGAAAGATGAGAAGAAATGGATGAAAAAGAAAAGTAATTTACAAATTCGCTATGAAATCTTTGAAGAAAACCTTCATGCTTACAACATTGTTATTTAAAAAAAAAAGCCAGATAAGCCTATTTTTCTGACAAGATCAGCAGGGATATCTGCAACGACCTGCTGCTTTGTGCCACTGCTGAGACACTAACCCCCCCCCCCCCCCACCTCAGTCACCCCTGATTTCATGTGTCAGGGTGGGTGCTGTGAGTTTGCATCTTCCTTTGATGCAAAAAAGAAACATCAGACTTTGCAATAAAGCACCGAACTACACTAAATACCTGAGCTGCAGAACTGCAGACACACACAGCAACGGTTTCATCAGACCGTCAATCGTCAATAGCTGGATGCAAATCAAGCTTCCTTCAATTAAAATCAAGACGAGATAGAAAGAGAAATCAACTCTCAACAAACTGGACAGAATAAAAGTTGCTCCCTAACTTGAATCCAAAAGGCTCGAGACAAAAGCCCAGTTTGGAAATCTTGGAGCTTTGATTGACTCAGACCTGAGCTTCAGCAGCTACGTGAGATGGAACTGAAACGCCGTTTGATCGCCTCTAACAGATATAAAGAGTTAGAAATCTGGTGTCCAGAGAAGGTCCTCCATGGCTTCATTTACTTTTATCATATGTGCCCTCTAGAAATCTCAGGTCTTCAGGCAGTGGCCTTTTAATTACTCCAAAAGTTTTAACTAAAACATATGGCGAGGCCTCTTTTTACCATTATGGCCCACGTTTATGGAACAGCTTGCCTGAGGACCTGAGGAAGATAGAAACTGTGAACATGTTTAAAAGCTAACTCAAGACCTACCTTTTTAGTCTAGCTTTTAACTAAATCTTACATATTTATTGTGTTTTTAGCCTAATTTTTTATTTTATTATCTTAACTTCTTAGTCTGGGTCTTAACTGAATCTGTTTTATTCATTGTATCTTTCACTATCTCTTAGACTACTTTTAATTGAATTTTATTTATTTTATCTTATTTAATTTTTTATTCTATTTTTTATTTATTTTTTTTTTGACTAATTTTACATTGTAAGTTGGGCATTTAACTGAATTTTATCTATTTTATTATTTTATTTTTTAGATATTTACCAAATTTTAGGCAATATAGTTATCTTATCAAGTATCTTCTCTCAGGTGTTTCCCCACTTCAAAGTAGCGAGTGTGAGATGGCATTTCCTCACCATTCTTCCTCACAAATCTTAAATTCTATGTTTTTATATGTGTGTGTGTGTGTGTATGGGGGGGGGGAGGGTCATTTGTGTTTATTGTTTCCTGTATTGTTTTTATGTAAAGCACTTTGAGCTGCTCCTGTCTGCATGAAAGGTGCTCTATAAATAAAGTATGATTGATTGATTGATTGATTGATTGATTGATTCATGACCAGCGCAACTCTCTTCTGTCTGGTCTTCCCAAAGAGACAGTTGGACATCTTCAGATGTTCATCCACGAGAACCAGGAGAACTGAGCAACTGAGATCTTTAATTACCTACAGAACAGACTTTAAACTGTTATTGTTGGTTCACAAATGAAGGTATAAAACGGGGCACTTGTGAGTTTATTGTGCATTTTATTTGCTGTTAATTTGATTTTTGGCTCATCTTAATGCCTTTGTGAATCACTTTGAGTTGTCTCTACGGATACACTGGTCTTGCTTTTGTCTTTCAACAGCTGTCACTGTCTTGAAGACAGCAAATAAAGGAAGAAAATCTGTAAATATAATCTGTTGTTTCTCACGCATTTATTGTCAAATGAGAAGATATTCTGGCCACATTTTTTTTTTAACCTCAAAGCGCTTTTCATGAGTGTTGTTTCAGTACTAAACCATAATTACAGTCACCTGTTGACGTCCTCTCTTTGGAATAACATTTATTTATTTTTCATCGGACAATTCTGCCCTTAAATTGTCAGCTCAGTCGGCTCAGATAAGACCTTTCGCTTTAATCGGTGAATCTGGATCCAGCAGGTGTCCAATCCACTCTGTAAACACCAAAACAAGCCAGTTCTGTCTGTAAATGGTTTTATATAAGAGCTGTGAGGCTCTTTTACACCTACAAACACACACACTCACAGTCTGTGAACTGTCGATATGAAGGTTTATACTGTGATTTTACATCTACCTCCTTGGAATAAAGGAGTCAATTCAGCTTAATCTTTCATCCTAACAATATCAGCTGCTGCTTCATTAGTAATTTCCACAGATAGGACTCAGTTTTTCCTCATGCACGTTGCTCACAGTTGACCAAATCCCTGACGTCTTACAGTCGTCATTGTCGTACCTGCACGTGTTTATTGAACGAAAGTTCACAAACTAGTTCATATTTTGTGTGAACGTGAACTGAGCGTGATGTCTTTTTACTTCACCAGAGTGGGGCGTGAACGAGTTCATTTGGGCAATTGTGAGCGATGCTCTTTCAAAGTTCACGTACGGTCAAAAACGTTCCAGGTTTCCAGTGAACCTCATTTAAAATCCACCACAAACGAGCCTGATATGTATCTGAGGAAATCAATCAAACATGGAAACACGGGCTGTCGCTGCTGTCACGCTAATAATTGTGTCATCAAACGTTATAAACAAGCAGGAAGATGAAAGCTGCAGTCACCCAGAGGTGGAGGAACGACCCGCCACCCGGGGGGGATTGAAATATTGAAATGGGGGGAAAAAAACATTTGCACCTTAAGGACCTGCTTTTGTCTTATAATAAAGACCATTTGGCAGCAAGTTTTTCCTCATATTTTTAATATACTGTAGAGCAGTGATTCCCAGTGTGGGCCACAGCCCCCTGGTGGGCCGTTGTGGTACTGCAGGTGGGCCGTGAGAGGGCATTAAAATTAAACAAATGTGTTTTAAATCCTCAGTCTTTTTTAAATATATTTTTAATTACTGTAAAATATTCATGACATGATTAAAAAACATTAAGAAGTATTAAAACAAACCAGTTAAGTGTTATTCTACTGTCATCCTAACTTAATATGACAAGTGTCACCTTATTTGTTGACCCTTACATTAATATCAGAACATGGTTCCTTGGTCCTGTATGTTGATCACAGTTGTGATTAAAGGTTTTGGTGGGCTGTGGAGATTTTTCACATTTCAAATTGGGCCTTGGTATTCTGAAGTTTGGGAATGGCTGCTGTAGAGAGAAACTGAAACGGATATTACAGTTTTACATGGGCTGTACCTGGCTGGATAAAGATTCAGAATTCGGACCAATAGTTTTCAACAGATAAAATGGAATAAAATAATTGCCGTTTATGGTGGTATAGTATATGGGCAGTGGCAATCAATTTGACAAATAATTGCTCGTAGCAACAATAAAAAAGAATTTTAAAAAATGAACTATTTAGTTGAAAATGAACTATTTAGTTCATTTTTTGAAATGGTGAACTGAACTAGTTCATTTTAATTTCTATCAACTATGAACTTGAACTAGTTTGTGTAGAAAGGGAACTTGTCCCAACACTGACGGTCGTGTAGTTCTGCGTCCACTTCCCAGAACTGAAGGGGGCCCAGTTGTGTCCCTGCTGCTGCCGCTGCAGCAGCACGTTGTTGTGGTCCATCGCCAGGTGCTGCAAGAGGAAGGACAGCGGTTGAACAGGATGTCACGGTTGTGCAAAATTTAACAGTCAGTCAAAGAACAAATCACGTAAATGAGGGGGCTTTTTTTTTTAATGCCAGTGGAAAACAGAAGTGCATAATTTTCCATTCCAATGATGGAGTGAGAAGCAGTTTTATTTACTATATAATGACGGGATTATCAGGCTCTAACCATGAAGCCCTTTGCCTATTTCATTTGCCCTTTGCAATTGCCAGAACTTCTCGCCTCTTTACATTCAGTCAAGATGAAAAACCCGTCTGTGTGTGTGTTTATGCAAAACATGGCACACAAATAGACACACACACACATTTTTCCACCTCATTCTTTCGCATTAGCCACTTTTCACCCTTTTTATGCAGAAAGCCCTGCATTTGCAGGTGTAATTTTTTTTTGTCATTATAATGGGGATTAAAAAGGAGACGGGGGTGGCTTTTTTACGTTTCTCACAGTGATGAGTTCATGCGTTTCAAGAGGAGCTTTGTCACCCGGGAATTAGCACTCCATCCATGCGCCCCCTCTGCTCCTCCCAGTGGCCTTTACATCATCTGAGAAGGAGCTGCTGAGAGAAAGAGATGGAAAAATTAAAGAGGAATCCGGTCTTTCTGTGTGATAAATCTATGTTCTACACTGGGAAAGGCATACTTAACAAAGAGTTTGTCACCATATTTTCGCTTGGTGAATGCCCTCTCAAATTGTTTTCATGTTTTAAAGGTGTGTAACTGTCTCAGGAGGGTTTCGAGTTCCTGGAAGTCTGAAATTTAACAAACTTCAGACTATACCGCTCCTCTGAAACATTCCAGACAACATGCACTAATGTAAATGAAAATCTTCCATATTTAAAGAAGGAAAAAAAAAAAAAACCTAATAATAATAATGTGCATCTTATGTAAACTTTGAGAGAAGCATACTTGGGCTGTGTGTGAACGTATGTGCAGATGCCCGTGACAGATAAGCAGCTGCTTCCAGATGATGCCACCGCTCATTAGGGGCTATTTGCGTCTCCTTGGAAATTTGGGGGTGCAAACACTTCGGAGGATTTCACAGTTGGCGAGACTCCTATAAAGACACCTGGCACGGCTGGTGTGCACGTGTCAATGCGCAGTATGTGTGAAGAGGCCGTGCAGAAGCGAGGGACGCTTTGCTACGAAGTAGTTTGGCTTTTTCTTTTTATTGGGAGTGAAGTCTGTGATTATTTTTCTTTTTTTCTCCACAAGCACTTAGAAATTAGCAGAAAGGGTTTTGAATTATGAAGCAGCCGCATAATGCGCCATTGTCGTCTGAACAATCAGATTCCCTTTTCGGATTCTGACAGTGTAATTAGCCACCATGATCTGACATGAATGCGTGGATTATGAGCCCCCGAAACTCCTAATTCTCAAAGTTACTTATTTAGTGGAGAGCGCATCAGTTACAGCGCATTAAGAAGTTCAGAAAAGTAAATAAATACATTTTTGAAAAAAAAAAAAAAAGCATTGGCTATTGTTGAATTCCTCTGTGCTTCCAGTGTGGACCCTGATATCAACTTCTCTAAGCCTAATCTACTGATGCAGGGTGGGTTTTACATTCATCGGGCATTGACATTAAGCTCGTGAAAAGCAGAGAGCGCTTTGTGGATTTATCTTCGACTCCCACGCAGTTCTTGGCTTTTAATTTTCTGATAACACCGGAACACGAGTTCTCCTCCTAAAAGACATAACTTGAAACTCCAATGTGCAATTACAGCAAAAATGAATGTCTGGGGCTCTTCTATAACCTAAGACAACAATGGAAGTCCTCAAAAAACCTTTGGTGGCGTTTCCATGCAGCTGGATTTCTTGTGAAAAGGATTGGGTTCAGTAGCAATAGGTGCAGTGTTGATGTTGGGAATTATATTTCGCCCACAGTTATGTGTGAAGCGCTTCTCTAAATCCCAGAGGCTCAACATCCAAATCCTCAAAAAAGCAGACGGCCAGAGTCAGTTCCTTCCCGAACTAGCCCTTATCTCGGGATACAGGCTCTTCTAATATTTGACAGAATCCAAACTGATTAGCCCTGACCAGGAGTTAAACGGGTCACCGTCAAGGTCTCAAAGATACCGATCTGTTCACGCAGAGCAAAAGGTCCTCGGGAATGCTGGGAAGGCTGTCAAGGGCGACAGTGTTGGAAATATTGGAAAGAGATCATAATTTAGATGCAATAATGAATGATGGATAAGATGATGATAGAATGCTACAGATGGATGGGTAAAAAAAAAAAAAGGGAAAAAATCACAATTGTTAGCTTGATTCTTTTGTTGGAAGCTCGAAAACAGACTGGGAAAATCTTTGGTCCATAAAACAGAGCTTTTATTTTGGTCACGGGCAAAGCGAGTCGGCGCTGGACTCAAGGTGACAGAGTCTCTTAGTATCTCAGTTTCCAGAAAACAGTTCATTTATCTTCTTGGGCTCAAACGAGACCAGATGCAAGTGGCCAGTTACCAGTGATGTTGACAGGCCAACCACCATCCACATGGTTTTCTTGGAATAAGATAAATAATGTGTGTGAATGTTGTTTCAGGCGTGTATCTAAAGCAAACTGACAGAATAGAGAGTTTTCATCCAGTCATGTTATCTCACAGTTCCTCCTCAAGGACATAGTATGAGCTCAGTGTAACAAGAGCAAAGATTCAGTGAAACTACTGAATAGCCTTAAAGCAAAAATCGATAACACAATGTTCACACCAAGAAGCTGGAAGGAGCCTGTTTTCATCTAATATATAATATCAGTCTTAATTCTCAGCTGCAGTTAGAAATGAGAATTTTACTGTAGTTCTGTGTTGTCCTGCTTCTCTTAGTGTGCATTCACACCTAGCAGTCCGGTAGACCCGTTACTATTGGGTTTAATTGGGGTTGTAACATTCAGTTGGTTCAGGTTTGCTTTCACACGGCACTTTGACAAACGAATCAATCCTTTTGAATGATGTATTCCCCTCCTTGCCTGTGGTGGCGCTACATCAAGAATCACTGAAGGAGAAGGAGAAACCAAGACAAACAATTATATCATTGTGTATCATTGTGTGTATGATATATATATATATATATATATAATATTAGGGCTGGGCAACGATTGAAATTTTTAATCGCGATTAATCGCATTATTTCCCTGAGTAATCATGATTAATTGCATTGTGTACACAAAATGAAATAATGAATTCAGAAGTAGTTTAAAATCCACTTTTTATTTATATGTTCTGCTGCCATATGAACTAAAGTGTCATAACATTTGTACTACAAGTTAACGCGATAACGCGTTAACTTGCCCTAATGTATATACTATGTATATTTGTATAAACTGTTCCCAAGCTGTTACCGCGTTCAATGGCACTGCCATTTTGCCACTGAACATTTGTTATCTGTTTCTCTTGTTAGTGGGAAGCCTGGGATTGCATGCTGTTCACCAGTGTATTGTAATCTGGAGTGTAACTTCACACTGCAACTCTGAGTCTTACAGATGTGCATCAGAGAGACGTGTTCTGTGTTACCTGAGTTCATGTCAGAAAAGGCTGATTCACAAAGATTCGTTTAAGCAAACAGAATGCTAATTTGGCAACCTTCATAGCTGCTAGTCATACAGAACTGTACTTTTCTGTGTCGATAAGGCACGTTTGGTGGAGCCTGAAGTGGAGCTCATTTTGCAGTGTTACAATTTCATTCTCCTCCCGTTCAGCATCCAAGCTGTTCGTTACACTTAGTTGCTCAGCAATGCAGGTTGTGTCCACGTTTATGAAAGGATTAGAAATGAACGACACAATGTGGCTCCAGCTGTGTGGTCACAAAACCCGCTCTCAAACTTTATGACTTAAACGTACTTTTCAGCAACTTTGTTAAAAGTCTCAGACTGCACAGAGGGAAACTACAGAACCTTTGATTTTCTCTGTAAATGCGTAGAGAAAATGCTCATCTGGCCTTTAAATGCATTAAAAGCACTGATTATGTCAGCAACAGTCTTACCCTTGCCCTGAAACTCTCAGTTCAAATGGGGTCAACATATTCAGCTGACAGCTTCTCCGCTAGCTGAGCTGTACTGCTGCTGTCCACGGACTCGTCACAATGGATGCTACCACCTGCACTTCGCCAGACCCAGGTCCAGCTGATCGGCCAAATTCCCAAGACACAAACAACACTCTTCTAACCGTTGTAGTTGCTCCCCATTGGACATCGAGAGACAGAGAGGGGTTTTTGCAATTATCATCACTGCTTCTTTGAAAACCTCCTCGTCTGAAAATAGCTTCTTTTTTCTTAGTCCAAGAAATGTGTAGCTCTAAATGAGGCTTTGGTTTCTTTTTGGGTGTTTTTCACCATTCTCATGAAAAAAATACTGCTGTTTGCCCAAAGCTGCCTTCAACTCTCCGGCTCTTTCTGCTGATAAAGCACTGCCCGGTGGCTAGTTAGCATTGTGGTGACAGCAAAGTGGCACAGTCGCCCTGCAAATGAGACACACGCTGGAATCTTTCACAATGGTAAAAAAAAAAGGAACCCTTCTTCCCATTCATTGTGAAAATTATATGTTTTTTTTTATTTTTTCTGCCATGTGTTTGGGGGTAAATCATCTTTTCATCTTCGCTGTGCCCGCTAGCTGGTCTGTATGGCAGCTGTTGCTGTGGAGTCCTAATATGAAACATTCAGTTTTTTTTTTAAATATTTTTTTTAATATGGTCATTTTCAAATTTCCACCAAATTCACACCAAATGTGATTTTAAAAAGCTTACTGGTTAGTAGCACTATGGTGAGCTATTTTTTTTTAACAAGCCCGCGGATATCTCATGTGGTCCTTGCGGGCACCATATTCGGTGACCCCTGCACCAGACTATTGCACCTAGCTACATGCGAGTTTGTGTTCAGACTGTGTTTACCCATAATGCCTTGTGTTCAGGCTGTTTTTACCCTTAATGGCCTGCGTTGTAGTCCAATTCCTGCATTTGGTTAACTTTAAATGGACCAAGACCGACGTTCTTAGGCAGGCCAGAGTTTGCTTCTTTGGTCCACACCTAAACCGGACTTTTTGAGCAAACAAACTTTGGTCATTTTAAAGCGGATCAAACAGGGGTGGCGTGAATTCACCCCGGCGTGCAGACTGCTGGACAGAGGCAGCAGCTGTTCGCCGGTCACGGCCACGCCGCCGCTGCTACGCTGGGGGCTCCCGTCCCGGCTCAGTCGACGCTGCAGCCCGGATCCAGTGGTGGTGGCTGCCGCGGGCAGCAGTTCAGGACTACTCAGCTTCCCGAACCGGCCCCCAGCGACACCCGTCCATGTCCGCAGCGGCACGTCTCCACCAGCTGCAAGAGGACCGGTCCGCACCCGCAGACAGTATGTAGACATCCGACTGCAAAACCACTAACACCGGGCACAAACCGGAGCGTCCAGCGTCCAGCGTCCAGCGTCACAGGGACAAGTCCCCGGAGCAGCAGCGAGTAGCCTCCATGCTAGGCATCATCCAGGCAACAACGCAACAAGCATCTAAGCAATTAATTTAGAAGATTTGAAGAAGTTCAAAATATTGCCAAAATGTAGCAGGTCAAACATTGAATGCAAGCAGATGCTTGTTATGTGGTTTAAATATGGGACCTTAATGAATATCTGGCATCCATTCTAAAAGGTAATGGAAAATTATTGCAAATAATTGTAAAAAGTAAATAGAGGCTCATGTTCTTGTCAGGCATGTTAAAATATATCCATCTCAGATAGCAGAATCAGTCACAATGCAGGTCAGCTCGGTCCGTGTGTTTGCTCTATTAAGATGACCTATTTTTGAATGGTGCATGCGACTGCTTTGCAGTAAAGCTGAAAACACTGATACCACAATATCACACTGAATAATTACTTCATACTATAATTTCTCTTGGCCAGTAACATACACTACTCACAAAAAGTTAGGGATATTTGGCTTTCAGGTGAAATTTATGGAAAATGCAATAAGTTAATCCTATAGTGATATCATATCATGAAAGTAAGACATTTAAGTAGAAGGATGCACTGGTGATTTCCTCATCTCAAAAATTTATTGAAACAAAAGGTAACAACAATGTTAGTCACACTACAACAAAAAATTTTAAACGTCTCAATATCTCGTCATGTGCCCTTAAGCATCAATTACAGCTTGACAACGACGTCTCATGCTGTTCACAAGGCAACTTATTGTTTGCTGAGGCATGGCATCCCACTCTTCCTGAAGGGCAGCCCTCAGGTCATTGAGGTTCTAGGGTGCAGAGTTTCGAGCCTCTACACGGCGACTCAGCTGATCCCACAGATTTTCAATGGGATTCAGGTCTGGAGAAAGTGCAGGCCATTCCATTTGAGGTACACCAGTCTCCAACAGCCATTCCCTGATGATGCGACCTCAATGAGCAGGAGCATTGTCGTCCATGAAGATTAAATTTGGCCTGTGTTGTTCATGTAGGGGCACAATCACTGGATTAATGATGTTATTCAGGTAGTATGGGCTTGTCACTGTAGCACTCACAAAGTGTAGGGCAGTTCTGTACCAAGTGGACACCCCTGCACACACTGTAACATCGCCACCACCAAAAGCTCACCTGGTGACAACAGTGGCTGGTGCATAGCGCTCTCCCTGACGTCTCCAACATCGTTGCCGGCCATCATTTCTGCTCAGCATGAATCGACTTTCATCAGAGAACAGCACTGAGGCCCACTGGTCCCTCTTCCAGCGTAAATGCTCCTCGGCCCATGCAAGATGATGATGCCTGTGCCTGGTGGTGTGGTCAGGTACCCGTGCAGGTCATCAAGCACACAGACCACGTTGATGTAAACGGTTTCGAATGGTCTGACGTGACAATTGGGTGCCTCTCACCTCTCTTAAACGTGCCTGGAGTTGAGTGGCATTCATCACTCGGTTTCTCAGGGCAGCGTTCCCAATGTAGCGGTCATCAGCACGGGATGTGGCCAAAGGACATCCACTTCTCCGCCTTTCTCTCTCTTTCAGTCTCTCGATATCTCTGTTGCAACCTGCTGATGACACTCTGTGACACTTCAAACTCAGTTGCTACTTCCATCTTAGAACGTCCTGTTTGAAGCATCACAATGGCAAGGGACTGTTGATCCATTGTTAGGTGTCGTCTTGGTCTCATGATGTCAAAATGTGAACAGCATGATGAGGATGACTATTTAAACACCAGCTCTAATTGAACTAGGACATTTATTGGTCAATTCAAGGATCACACACCTGCTGTGATTTTTGCCGTTAAGCTCCTTGTTAGAGAACAGCAACTTGTGCAAAATTTCCTGAAACATTTAACGGTTGGACATGTGCATTCAAAAGCTTAGGGAAGGTCACATTAAGTTCACCTGTAGTGGTTTTAATGCATTTTAGGCTCGTCCTGAAATTTCAACCAAAAGCTGAATATCCCTAACTTTTTGTGAGTAGTGTATATGCACATACTGTTTTTCTTTGAGTTTATTTAAAGGAGCCAGTTAAACACTGGCCGTATGTATTTAAAAGGGACAAACTCATTTTTTTACTTGGATGTGTAAAATTGCAAAAGTTCTCTAAAATACTCTAAAACAACTCTAAAACATCTGAGTGATCATCATGGTAAATTTGTTGTGTGCAACCTGTGCAATATCAGATTATATATGTTAATTGATGATTTTCCAGCTTCAGTGGAATACTTTAAATGGAGAATCTGTACTGATATTCTGTGTTTGGTGTCACTGTGCATTATGAGCTAACATATCTACCTTGGTTTCATCTGCTCAGGTAACATTGTTTCTGAAGTATGTATTTACAGATGCAACTGGCACACCATACTTGTGCACTCTCTCTCCAATTGAGCCATCATAAATTGAACATGCCAAGTTAAATCTGTCAAATCTGTAGTATAGCTTTTTGTATTTTTTTTCATTTCTCAGAACTTTGCCTGGTCCGACCTTGGACGCCCTCTGCATGGGAAGGTTGTCAGTTATCATTCATCATTTCCAGCCTTGTAGAATGAAGGACTTCGAATTATTTATTAATGACCTCATAGCACTTCCCAGTCTAATGAGCGACAATAATTACTTCTCTAAGATCACCGTTAATGTCTTTCCTCCTTGGCATTGTGTTAACACGTGTATGCTCCAGGGAAGCAAACTGCCAAAACTTCTTTTATAGAGGTGCTCTCGCTTGCTGATGATCAGTTAATAAAGTGTTTTAGATTACTCTCTTAATGCCCATCAGAGCTGTAATGATGTACTTAATTTCTCATAAAGGGCCTCTGTTTTTGTCAAAGTAATAATCACCCAATAATGAGTTTCGGTAATGAGGTACAGTAAACGCTGATCATGTTAAATGCAATTCACTTCTTTCCAATCAGAACCCTAACTGTGCCAAAAAAAAAAAAAGTATGTCTTTACTGTAGAAATGACAGTATTTCCTCCAATGTGTGACACACGGGATGACGAGGGTGAAAAAAAGTTTGCATATAATGTATGAACTGTATACGTATATACTAGGGCTGTCAAAGTTAACGCTTAACGCAAATTCTGTTTAACGCCACTATTTTCTTATAAGAAAATGGTGGGGCGTGGTAAAGTTAGTTTCACGTCCGACATTCGCTTGTTTTTTTCCTCTTTAAACTTTATTAGGGTCATTAAAACGGAACCGATTTCATCCAGGTTGGTATCATTTTGTAGATATAAGTATGCCAGACATTTCACAAGTGTCATCAACCCTCCAAGTTTAGTGAGTTTGGCTAAAACTCTCAGGAACAGCGCTGAATGTCCTTCTAAGTACCTCGCTGCTGCCGTGAAGCTTAGGGACCGTCAGCAAATTACTGCGGTCAAGCAGCAGCCCGACAAAATACACTAAGAAGCTGATAAATTAAGCCCCCAAAAAGTATGGCAGCATTGGTGGACTTCTGGTTTTCAAACTAAAGGCTTAAAAAATGATGGATGGATGGATGGATGGAGGATTGATGAAGAAAGAGAACATTAAAAAAAATGCGATTAACATGCGATTAATTGTGTTAACTATAAAAATATTTTGATTAATCGCAATTAAACTTTTTAATCGCGATTAATCGAAAGATTTTTATAGTTAAAAAATAACAGCCCTAGTATATACACAGCCATGCATCAAAATATTGCTTTTTTAAAAGCTCATTACCTTATTATAAAAAATGCAGAAGAAACTGCACATATACCATAACATATCCATCAATTAGTATTTTGATTTCAAACAGGGACATTTGCGTTTTCATGTAGATTTTTGCATTGCACCATTACCAGCATGGATTCTGGCACACTGACATACAGTTATACTTAAGTGTCTGCAGTAACAAATGCACTTCAAGAGCTCGAAAGATACCCATAAAGCTTTAAATAAAATGTTAGCCACTGTTCTTTTTTTTTTTTTTTATTCTACTATTTGATAAAATGATAAATGCTGCTCTTTTTGGGCCAGAAATAACATCTCCTGATTACCATCTACTAATTATTATCTTTTTTCCAATCTCCCACAGTACGGGTGCCTCTGCTATGTTCAAAATGATGACCATTTCCCCAAAAGTAATTCATTTTCTTTCAGTAATTGTGTCATTAATTACACTGCACTGAATATTTAGCACCCGCTCATTTCTACTTTTTTTTTTGCCTTCCCTGTAAGTAAGAAGAATTGCAGAATTTGAAAGTTGACTAATGTCGGTTAGCCGTCACTCCTTAATCCTCTGTAGTGCCTCTCAACTCTATCACACTCAAATGCAAATTTCCACATTGGTAATGGACAGTCATAAATAATCCAGAGGAGTCGGGGGGGTGACACAGTTATCCTTGTGAGCATAAACAACGAGCCAGTACTCACGTTTAATTTATGAATATTTGAAAAAAAAAAAAAAAAAAACACCAGTGAAAGAGTCACTAGTGCAGCGATCGACACGAACTGGAACCCCCCCCCCCCCCCCTCCACTCTGGAACATTTTAATCACTGGTAAACATGTTTCGAGCAATGGGAAAATAATGAAGATTAAGTCAGGAAGGACCTTAACAGGATTTGAATTAAGCCGCTGACACTCCTAGATTATGGTGGCATAGAACATTAATTATTACAATATAAAAAATGTCTTGAAGCCTGTTAAGCACTTTATCTTTGCTGCCTGCAATTTTTCCATCTCAACATTGTTTAACACTAATTTAGCAAGTACCCATAAGGCCTTTGAGCAGTCTGTTCACTAATGAATAAGAAATAATAGTCCAGCACCAAATCTCCGTGTTCACATTATTACCTCTTGTGTATGTGTGCATGTCACATACCCAGTGACTGCTCTCATGGCTATATATATATATATATATATATTTTTTTTTTTTAATGACTTCTGATGAAAAGCTTTGGACACGTCGTCCTGTCACTTTATGTGTGAGGAAAAAGAAACGATTTAAGGACTACCATTGCCAGTTATCGTGGCCAGGTAATATAATGTTATTAATTTTAATCAAGCGATTAATGTACTTTTAGAGCCAGAAAAGGGCAGCCAAGAGCCACCGCTGAAAAGACTTTTCAGTGAAAATGAATGGGAAGCACAGCTGCTTAGACCGCTTCAGCAAGGTCGCGTGCTCAAATGGACTATATTGAACTGATGTTGTGACAGCTTAAAATGGGAGTCTGTGAAATATAATCCTGCTCAGAGGCACCTTTTTTTCTTTTTAACATTTGATAATCGTCTCACAAAGACAGTGCTAATGTCTTAAATTACTCTTAAAATATACAAAGTAGGTTGTGCCAGTGTGGGCTGAAAGTACAAGCAGTTTTATTCAGCATTTGCATAACGTTGGGTGACTTCCAGGAGATAATTTAAAACCCTACTGGTCACAGTTTATGAAGCCGAGGCCATCCTGCCTATTTGACTTCAATCTTTTTTTTTTTTTTTTCTGGCCTTCCCCAGTGTCTAAGCAGGACAGAGTAAACACCCACATTTGTGGCAAGCTTTCTATTTCTAGATTTCTAGTTTATGCAAAGTCTGCGGTGACACAATTAGGGCTCTCATATGTGTCATACGTGTTCTGGTTCTGAAACTACTTTGGAAACCAGAGAGGACCTTTAATTTTTTGAATTATATAAACTTTAACCAATTTATATGTTTCAAGATGTTTGGGTTGATATTAGGAAAAAGACAACAGACACTGTTGATGTAAGTGTTAGGATTTAGGATTAACTCACTAGATAATTTAACCGTTAAAACCTAAAACTTTATTGCCTGTAGGAAGGCTGGCTGTTTTTATGACTGTGAGTTACTCAGTTTGCTGCTTTAGGTTTTATGACCTAAACGACTGGAACACCCTGGACTCGTGACCCCCCCCCCAAAAGTTTGTGACTTCCAGATAAACAGTTGGTTTATTATCTTCGGACTGTAAGACTGAAGAACTGTTGGCCATTTGGATTCTGAGACAAAGAGCAATAAACTCAGAAGAACGCAAGGATCCGCCTCTATAAGACCTGAGACAATCGGACATTCTGGGTGCATTTTCCTGGCATCTCTTGTGATGTTGGGAAGGTGTACCATCGGCCGATTAAAATATTCTGCATGGTGTATTGAATCTTTGTATTCATCATTGTATATTAAACTCTTTAATTGGTCTTTGTTTCTAGTCTTATCAATGGCACCAGATAAAAGAACACAGAGCATTACTTTCATAAGGTTATTTTCTTATTTTCTACCCAGAATGACCCACAAAGTGATCAACCTCTCACATGTAACCTGATATTTTAAGACCCACATCAAACTTCTGCGTCTGTTTACGTATCAAAATAGGCCAAACTGCCTACATGTGTTTTTTTTTTTAAGTTTCTTGCAGTTTTTATTTTTCTCACACCAGAAGTAAAACCATTTATTGTAGATTAGCCTACATGACTTTGAAGTATGTCTACCTGCTTCCTTAACCTTCAAACTTCCCAGCAGCTGCATAAAAGTGTGTCCACTGCATGGAAATGCACAGGAGTGCTCCAGCTTTCCTGGAGAGGATGTTCCTGACAGCCATTACTCCGTTCTGTTGAACAACTATGCACATAGGGCCTGATTTACTAAAGGTTTGCGTGCGTAAAAACGTGTGCAAACTTGACACCACCCGCAAACCAATGCGCAATCTGATCTACTAACAGCGTGCAAAGAGGACTGCGCCTCCCAAATCAGCAAAATAGCACACGCTGTTCATTTAGTACTTTTGCCCTGATGAATAAACAATATGGGGCGTACCCGCCAGAAAGCGCAAAATACTGGGAGGGGAAAATGCAAATAGGTCCATTTACCACACGCAATGAGATTTACCAACCCTGAAAGTAATTGCAGGGATTGTGATTGCGTCTGTATTTAGTACGTTCGAAAAGAAGGTGCTATTCTGTCCAGCATTACGCACCGATGGCTGCTGTTATTGTGGCAAGGAGGCGACATCGCCAAAATCAAAGAATACGCAGAGAGAGAGTCTTTCGGACTCGTGTAAATTTGTTTGCACATGCAAAAGGAGAAATATTTTATTTGAATGTTAAATCGAGTATTATTCAGCAAAAGGTTGCCACAGGAGGCACCAGGGTTTCCGTTGTCTGGTAATTGCTGGACTTTGTCTGGTAAAATATGCGGAAGTCCGGGATTTTATAATCTCTCCGGTCAAAATGTCCGGTGAAAATACACCTCCCAAGCACAATTTCAGTTGTAATAAAATGGGTTATTTCCACATCATTTTATGAAAAACGCCTCAGGATTCTCCCAGAGGAGCTGGTGGAAGCGGCCGGGGGATCTGGACCTCTGAAGCTGCTGGCCGCGCGACCCGACTTCGGATAAGCGGAAGGACGAGTCGGCTCCAGCCACAGCTCCACTCATTGATGCCACAGCTGCGCGCAGAGACGCATCTCCGTAATGACAGCGCTCCGCGGTTATGGAGGCTGGAACTTCTTAACGGCCACTTAACCACCCGTCTTGTTTGCCGAAGTTTTATTAAAGGCCACTTTTTCTTTAGTTCTTCGCCTTATATCTTGCCACCTTCTTTTAACCTCATCTGCCGTTCTTTTTTGTCTTACCAACTGCATTTATTCTATCGCACATTTTCTCCCATATTGCGTTTCTTTTGGTAATGTTTAAATTTCTTTGCTGTAGTTCATGAATGTGTTTATTTGCCTCTTCCACTAATATCTCTAACTCCAACTCGTCAAATTTCATTTTGCGCTTGCGTCTATCCTGCTTTCCATCCAGACTCTCCATGGCGCAAACCGTAAGACACGCAACACCTCATTTAAATACTGCGGTTTGCACCTGTTATCAATTGCGCGAGCATTCTTAGTTGATCACCCGCAAAACACACAACAACAGCACGCGCAAACTTTTTCAGTGCACACGCAATTTAGTACTCTTTATTTAGGATCTTAGTAAATCAGGCCCATAGTGTACAGACAGAACCAAAGTCATTGTTGCCATATTATTTGATTTTATTTGATTGAGTGATGCTGTCTTGTTTTGCGTCACCCTGGAATTCCACCACCAAACACTAGGTGGCAGAAGAGGTGTTTTTTGTTTTGTATTATTTTGGAGTTCTGAGCTTCCTTTTGTTTACTTCATTTATGTAGTTTAAAAAGTAGCAATGGAGCAAGGAAGGCACGTCTTACGTCATCCAGAGGTGATGAATGTTGAGTGGCAGTAAATTTGGCGTTACAGAAATCTGACAACCCAGCTTGAAAACGAGGAGTAAGCAGCGTCAGCGGAGAACACACTGAAGGAAATCCCGAGTGGCCGAGAGGACCAATCAAATTTGTTGCGCTCCAAGTTGGCTCAAGGTGTAGCAGCATTTCTGGAGAGGTGCTTGTCAGGTTACGGTGGACTTGCATTGTCCATCGCCAATCAGAAATGTTTTTGTAAGGAGGGAACCTTTCACTGATTTCAACAATAGAAGGTCCCAGCGAACCAGTAAACAGTTACAATACAATTACACCATCTGATGCACTCACCGTATAGTTATGACTTCACATCAGAACCCCAGTTCCTATCAATATTTTTAAATGTTAGGCAGTTTAGAACTTTGGATTGTATATTTTTTTCTATATAGGACCACTGTGTTCTGCATATTGATGTGGCAGTGTTTTTTTTTTTTTGTTTGTTTTTCCCAGATTTCCTTCCCAACAAAAAGCCCCTCTAGATGAGGAGGTCTAGGATCAGTACTATCGGCGGCTGGATGGAGGGATTGTGGGGTTCAGGGCCTTTCCCAGGGGCAGTATGCCATATGACGAGGTAGGATGTTCATCTCTTGACCTTCCAGTTGGAGAGCAACTGAGCAACTAATCCACAAAATGTATGAAATGCAATACAGTGTTGTTCGCAGGATGGTGGCCTGTGAGCCCCGTGCGGACCAGTGGTGGAGCACATTTGAGAAGTTCACCAGCATCGGCCTTAAGCTGCTGAGAATTCCACATCTGTGAAAAACATCATCCATTTTAACCACTCCCAAAGGGGCCCAGCCTTCCCGTTAGCTCGTCAGTGGAGCTGCATATGTTCTTCTACCTGCCTGCCATCAAGATCAAGGACCGGTCTCCTCAACAAGTTAGAGGCTCTGATTAGCCTTCGTTGCATGGGCAGATGTGTTGACCCTCCAGATAAGGTCATGAGCAATGCACCCCCCCCACGTTTTTAAAGCTTAAGACCACCTAAGCAGATGTTCCTCCTTTTAACGATGCAGAGGCTTAGTTATCCACTATGGCAGCTAAGTCACTTCTGTGGGTCAGTACTTCAGGAGGTTATTTAATATGCATTAAACCTCCAGTTGTTTCACCTCCTGCTTATACTCCAAACATGTTGTGGGAGATCAGTCTGACCGATGCTGTGAAAACCTAAGTGTTTGGCTACACAGTCATAAGTCAGCAGGGTGTCCAGTATGGAGCTCAGAACGCACCCCTGAGGGGAGTCAGTGTCGACGATGATGGAACAGGAGGAGATGTTGTGGGTCAGGCTGGATGGTACCATCATCCTACTATTACAGAGAGCTCTTTGGAGAACCTCGGGAGCTTTCGACTCCAAACCTCCTGCGCCTTTGAGGGACAAGCTTTTTCACAAAGAAATGGGCCACCACTTGTCCTTTTTCATGAATGTTCATGACCTTACCAACCAACACAAGAGTGGGGCACTGTGAGGGATGACTTGCTTCTCTGGACCATGGTGGCTCTTCAAGGAATTGTATTGGGTCACTTAATTATTATTCTCAACACAAATTTCATCTCAGCAGACAGCCACAAGTTCCTAACCCTAACCCTAACCCTTCCTAACCCTAACCCTAACCCAGAGCTATTCCAATGACTCTGGGTTTGTTGAGAGCACTGTAGACCAGTGCCATTTTCCTTTCATCATTGCTTCAGTTGGTTGAGTTTGTTTTATCATTTGCTTATGCACGAGCCTTTTAAGGTCCTACCACACCTTTCCAATTGGGTTGAGGTCTGGACTGTGGTGAGCATATTGCGAAATGTTGATTATCCGCATTAAAAAAAAGGGGGTTCATGGTTTATTCAGTGACTGCAAAGTGCCAATTTCCAGTGGAGAGCAAAACAATCCCACATCATCGACCGCCTCCACTGCTTGACAGCATGAGGTGTTTCGGCTAAAATGCTGTATTTGCCTTTTTTTAAACTTTCCACAGGACTTCTCTGACCACTAGACTATGTTCAGTTGAAGTTTTGTGAACTTTAGTCGTATTTCCATGTTCTTTAGTGACAAAAGTGTCTTCAGGTGTCCCAAACAAGCTGCGATTCTTGAGTATTGTAATTGTGCTGTCCTGGATTTTATTTTTTTTAACATGCCCAGTGAGCCCTTCAACAGTCTGGGATCGAACTCTTTGGGTTTTTTTTTTCTTTTTTGTATTCCTCTAAAGCAGCCATTCCCAAACTTCAGAATACCAAGGGCCAATTTGAAATGTGAAAAATTTCCGCAGCCCACCAAAACCTTTAATCACAACTGTGATCAACATACAGGACAAGGAACCATGATCTGATATTAATGTAAGGAGTCAACAAATAAGGTGACACTTGTCCTATTAAGTTAAGATGACAGTAGAATAACACTCAACTGGTTTGTTTTATTACTTCTTAATGTTTTTTTAATCATGTCATGAGTATTTTACAGTAATTAAAAACATATTTAAAAAAGATTGATTTTTGCCATGCTCACGTTATGATGCCGATGTTACAAGCTACAAATTTACGCGAAACAGTCGCAAGTCGCTCACAGACTTGAGTGAGGCAGATATTACATATCCCGGTAATCGACCGTGATAATGAGATGAAGTCAAACATAAAATGTAATCGTTATCACGTAAAATTTTACCGTGCTTTACTGTAATACCGGTAACTGTTCCATACCTAGACCAGAGCTAATGCTAACAGAGAACTCATCACCCTCCCTGCTGCTAAATCATATTATTACTTTTACTAAATGGTGGTTAAATCAATCATCTAATAAACAAAGTAAACTTACCTTGGAGTAAATGTAGGTGTGTTTTGTAACTTTCCCCATGTTCAGTTGATTGTGTGGACGGACACATAACTGAACCAAAGACTGCAGTTTTCCAGTGTTTGTTTTGGCTTGGGAAAGGGAATAAAAATGTCCCCTCCAAACGTTCTGGACACCTCGAGTTACTGTTGCAGTTGCCCAGCAGCAATATTTCACCATGGAGTTATTATAGTATAATATTAACACTGATGATACACATCAGAAAAATAGCAAATTAACACAATCCTTAACGCAGGAGCAGCAAGTTTGTCCGACCTAGCAACAGTAACTAGGAAGGTCAAAAGGTCAAATTAGTCAAGGTGATAGGAGACTTAAGGACACCTGCCAAGCTATCATCACTCCTTGACGATGCCTCTTACCCCTTGGTTGACACACTAGAAAGATCCTTAGGTGACAGGCTGCTGTTCCAGAATAAAGTGCCCGTTCCCTCCAGAGAAAACCAGACTGTTTCTTTTGTTGTTGTTAGCGTGTTAGCCGCTAATTATGAGCCAAAAATAGCACAATACCAGTGGTTTCTTAGCTTTTTAAACATATTTTAAACTCCGGAGGCTCCGGCTTCCATTCGCGGATTTTAATCTTCACGGGGGGGGGGGCACCGGTCCCCATTAACCTCGAAAAATAAGGGATCACTGTATCTCTCATATCACTGTGTAATTTCCTATACTTCTTCGTCTCTTCCTTTCATCTTTTCCCTTCAGTGAATCCTCCACAATCTACTGTCCAATAACTTTTTTTTTAAATAAACTAAAATATTCCTGTTTGCATTCTCTGCACAATCCCTGTCTTTTTAATAGAAGTATTTTTTTATTTTTTTATCTGTGTCCTGTTGGAAAACGTCGAGGGACTAATTACAAAAATAGCTGCACGATTTCTCTTCAGCAAACATAACCTGCACGGTTCTCCTAACTTTTTTTTTTTTATTAATTAATTGATTTATCTACTTTGTCCTCTGTTTGTTTCTGTAAAGAGAGTGTACAGTGGATGTTTTTTTTTTTGATCGATGACAGTGAACCCGTAGAGCAACTAAAATAGCAGTCTGAAAGAAGCTAAAAAGCTGAGCAGAGCCGCAGAGCTGGTGATAATTCTCCGCGGGCTCCTCGGAGCGAGCGCCTTTTCACATTACACAAAGCTATTAGATCCCCGGATGGTATAAAATCTATTGATTGGTGGAGTTTTAATGCACCTCATCTATCTTATGAGACTGGGATACCTTTTACAGATTACACAGAGGAGTGTGTGGAATGTACAGGTGCTACATTTCTGTCCCCTCCTGACACGCATTTTCTCTGATTTGCTTTAAGTATCCGACGGCTGCAAAAGTTCCTGACGTCAGGCATTACGCTAAAAGCAAATCCGTGTTTTTTCAAGTCGTTTTCTCAACTCCAACCGCGTAAATGTAATAATTTGCCCCCTCGGCTGACACGCTTTCAGGCAGCCGTGCGTGACCTGCGGCGATAACGCAGAGAGGCCCGGAAAAGGTGACCTCTGTGAGTTGCATCCATGTGACGAGGCATTGACGGGGAGAGGCCATGATGGTATGCACAGCTGAATCCGCCGGACCCGGAGGTGTGCATGTGACAAATGGGATGTGCTCCGTGGTGTGAAGACAAAACGGCGGCAAAGCCCCGACGTGCGGTGAATCCTCTTCAAAATAGCAGGCGGATATCAATTACACATGGTTTTTTTAAATACAACCACGAAAGCGACAACTTGTCATTGATGGAAGTTCACAGCTTCGTGCTTCATTAAGGTAATTTATTGTTACGGTATTGCAATTAGACTCAACACACATGGATTTAAGCTGATTTTTAAGGTTATAGCACTTCATATTTTCCATGAACAGACTGGTAGCAACTATGCAGTGATGCATTTGATGAGATTTTTATATTCATTCTAGATCAGGGGTGTCAAACTCAGTTGCACAGGGGGCCAAAATTCAAAACACGCTTCAGGTCGCGGGCCGAACAGGATAAACATTTATTTAACACACTAAAACGAAATGTTTTTCGAACATAAATATGAATAAAAACAGACAGGAATATTATTCTGTAATAGACTTAAACCCTAAATAACATAAATTTAATATTTTGCTCTCCATAAAAATATCTTGTTAAATGATACAAGTTAGAAATATGAGCAACTTAACATTAAAATAACATTAAAATCCTTTGCTCCAATGTCAATGTATATAAAAAATAAACTTTTCAATATCCCAATAGATTTTGCTCTCCTTAAAAATATCTCCTGTCAAAATTATACAAGTTAGAAATATGAACTTGCTAGAAAACCTGGAAATATACATAAAAGGTGTTCTTCAGTTTTTTTTTTTTTTTTGCTCTTATGACATCTGATTGAATAGTTTCTCCCATAAAAGCAGCTTCACTGCGTCATACATGTCAGTGATCATGTGGTGACGTCCCTGGAGCTGCACATTTAAGGCGTTAAGATGAGCTGTTACGTCAGCCAGGAACTCGCACTTCAACTTTTCATCCCTTAAAAACGGTCTTTTCCTTTACAGTCCATGAACTGACAGATTTCATTGCTGAGCTCAAAAACTCTGTTGAGAACTTTCCCCCGACTGAGCCAACGCACCTCTGGATGATCAGGAATGTCGGCAAACTCTGAATCTATCTGCCGCGTAAAGGAACCAAACTGCCAGTGATTTAACGCTTTAGCTCGGATAAAGTTTACGGTTTGTGTTCCAGATCTCATCATGGTCCATCTTCAGGACTTTGCCTGCGTCTCCATTCACATCCCTCCCATTAGTTCACTTTATTTCCTGCTCATAGCCGGCTGCTCCATCTGTTGTCCAATAAGGTTTGTCCCAGGGAAGTTTCATGTCTGTTACACTTTAACATACGTTTTCAAAAATGTCTTTTCCAGTCGTTGTCCCATTCATCGATTTAATGTCCATTACTTCTTCTGTTATGGGCAAATTGGAGTCCACTCCTCAGATGAAGCTTGAAACTAGACTTGATTGATGCGGTAAGTGTGCGGAAAGGCCACCGTTGCATTTTGGGATATGTAGTTCTGTGCAGTATTGTTTTAATCAGCGCTTCATATCAACGGGCCATTAATAACAATAATGTAAAATGATCTCGCAGGCCGGATATGATTACACGGCGGGCCGGATGTGGCCCGCGGGCCTTGAGTTTGACACGTGTTCCAGATGATTGCTTCTCATCATTAACGGCTTGGTTCATGCATTTCAGATCTGTCCAGCTGTTTCTTTCTTGTTTTCTGCCTCAACATGAAATAAATGTCTTTATTTTTTCTGTGCAGCAGTATGTTGAATAATGGTTATGACAAAGAAAAGTAAAAAAAAATAAATAATAATACTAAAAACCATGGATACACAGCGAGGCATTTATTCTTGTGCGTCAGTCTTTTCAGCAAAAATGTCATGCGGATCTTTCAGAGCTTTTTCCTGTGACAAGTCTGTTTGAATAATGTTTCACGTCGCCGTCAGCAGCAGCTGCTGTTCTGTAAATGCCATCCAGGCTGCAACATTTCATATTTCTTACTTTTTTTTCTTTTGTTTTTTGTCTGTTTGTGTCGGTGCATTGTGTTACAAAGTACACTCAAGGAAAAAAGGAACGCACCACTGCTTTTTTACCACATTTTCTTTTGGTTACTTATTTTTAATGGAAATATTACATGTGCACATCAACCATATACCTGTCCCTGATATTCAGACCCAGTTAATCAATGCTTGTGACAGTTTCAATAGCAATAACATGACCAAACAATAAAGCATCACAGTAAACAAAAACACAGTTATTTGATTCGATTGTCAGTAATTAACATGACCACCATTCGCCTCAAGGACACTGATAATTGATGGGTCCCAATGGTTTCAGCAGCAGTTCTTGTTGCTGGTCGAAACCTGTCACGGAGATGTGACAGCCGATTCGCTCGGTCCTGTGCGGCCGTTGTGACACGTGGTCGACCAGATCTTGGACGGTCATTGGAGGATCCAGTGGTCTGGAAACGCTCAGCAAGGCGTACAACAGTAGAGTGATGGACTCCAAACACCCTGGCTACAGCCCGTGTGCTCCTTCCAGCTTGAAGCATGCCAATGGCACGATCTCTCTCTGGTTGCTGTAGTCGTGGCATCGTGAACAAATGTGCTTTTTATCCATTTTGGTGTCTTTTTATAGGGAATGGTTGTGCACAATTGAGGACAGGTCCAATTCATCTCTGAGTTTTACTCATGACCCAGACATAGGTGATTATACAAAACTACAATTGTTATTGCTGATCAAAATCAATCAACCGGAACCAGGAAAACAGTGATTTCATTTTGACTCAAAATTGTACTAAACTCATTGTAGTCTGTAATTTTTCACTGTCTATAATATTTTTGGAAAAATTGAGAAAACGAAAATGGTGCGTTTCTTTTTTCCTTCAGTATAGTTTAGTCCTTTGCTTCTCATTGCAGCCACTTGAAGGAGCATACTTAATGTTCATATAAAAAAAAAAAAAAAAAAACATAGAAAAGAAAATGAAAATGAAATAAATGAAACAATACCCTGATTTTATGTTTTACTCTATCCTGCATCTCTGCAGAGCCCATCACTCAGAGGAAATGCAACAGCTCCAGGGAGGTGAAAATTTGGAAAAATCTACTTCTGAGCAGAAACATTTTCAAGCTCGGGCTGATCCAGTCAGTGCGACAGGGTTACGTCATGTCACAGTTTTAGATTTGGTAATGATCTCAGACAGCAAAGTCTTCCTCTCAAGCACAAAAAGTTATTTATTTTTTTTATTTCTAATAGATGGTTGGCTTTCACTTTGATATTCAGATATATGAACCTATTTTTTTTCAGGTTCGGTTTCACCTTTGGTTCCGGGTTACTTTAGTTCAGACTAAAGTTAAGACTGAAGTTCTAGCGTGAAGCCAAGTGGACAAAATTACGTTTTTAAACCCATGGTAAAAGATATTTATCACGGGCTCAGCCCATGATGCTGATCTAGCAGGAATAAACTGGAGCTAAGATGAGTTAATCTATTAGGTGGTACTAAAAAGAAACTGAGTGTCCACGTTATGAATAATGTCTCTCTGGCATCTAATTGCGGTACTTCAACTGCAGTGATTAATGCCATCAAACTGTTCCAATAATCTGGAGAAATCTCTGTATGTTTGGCAACAAGGCTGGAAATCCATCCATAATATATCCTCTGCGGTCCTGGAGTCCTCAGGCAGAGCTGTGTTAAAAACAGACATGATTCTGAAACGCTGCTGTCTTCTGTGGGCCAAAACTCATCTAACGTGGACCGACGCAAAGTGCAAAACACATTGAAGTTTGAAATTATTTGTTGGAAACCACGGATGCTGCGTCCTCTGGACCAAAGAGGAAGAAGTATCAGTTTTCAGTTCAGCAGCCTTCATCTCTGCTGGTACTGGAATGGACGGCTTTAAACATCTGGAAAGGAGACATCAAGCGTTGCAAGGCATGGACAGGTTTTCAGGGAAGGCTTTGGCGTCTTTCAGGAAACCCTGGACTAGAGGTCTTCGGAACGACCCGACAACCCAAACACCTGAGGTTCCAACCTGACCCGAATCGGGTCTCGGGTCCATTCAAAAGACGTGACTCTGGGTTCGGGTCGGAACCGGTACAGTTAGTCTCGGGTCCGGTCGGTGCTCTCTGACAGGCTGGGTTCACGTTTACTCGAGAGAGGTAAAGATATTGGCGGTGGCAGCCAATGTCAGGACTCGGGGCAGTTTAATGAATTATTCATTAACGTGGCGTGTTTGTCATGAAAAAATCATGTTGCCGTAGCGTGTTATTAGCGGTTTGCCCGGCAGCTGTAAAGCACAATGGATCGCCAACATGACGTTGGATGAGAGAACATATTTATGACACATCCAGACTGGTGTAGGCTATTAGTGTTAGCAGTTGCTACCAATAGCATCTGTATTCACAAAGAAAATAACGACGTGGATTTATTGTTGTTTACATCACGTAGCCTATGTAGCAACTGAACCGGGTAGAAGAAGACAACTTTAGGTAAGAAAATCATTTTTAATTCAACGTATTTAAAATGAGCAACTATGGACTGTATTGTCTTGGTTCTATTCGGGTAACTTGGTTCGGTTCGTGGTCGGAAACTAAAGACTCGGGTCGGGTAGGTTCCGGGTCCAAATATTGCGGGTCCATTCGGGTTTGGACCCCTGGACTTATGATAATAGCTCGGGTCGGGCTGGTTTTCGGGTCAAATTTTCATGGGACCATTCGGGTTCGAGTCCATGAAAGTGGACCCGTGAAGACCTCTACCCTGGACTGATGAACCGGCCTGCATGTTGGAGACCTTTCAACACTTGGAAACCTCCAGCAGCTGCTGTCCTCAGTCCCTGCACGTATTTGGGTCGTTGTTAAAAGAAGATGGTGGTGCCATACAGCGGTACAAGGATGCTTGTTGCTGTGATCCAATTCAAAGATTGGAGGATGGTACGTTTCGCCAATTTCAGCTTTTGATATGTTTTTTTATGTACTCCATTTATTCGTATGATGCAGCTTTATGAGACTTGCACATCATTTCATTCTATTTTTCTTCACCTTTTTATACATCAAAACGGTCTAAAGGTCATCGAAATGAAAGCGGTGTAAATAAAATTTATCAGCCTTAACATTATGTAACTGCCCTCTCGGGTTATTTTCTTTAAACACACATCCAACATTTTCATTGTTGGCTTACTTCCACTGCATCGACAGACTTGTCTTCCTAAAGAAAAACAACCGGGTAACTGAAGCCTTTGCTCACAGGAATTTTCTTTTACCGACAGATCCAAAAGTGCACACTAAACTAGAAAAAAGAAAGAAAAAAAAAAAAGCTTTGAAATTTGCTGCTCCCTTGGTTTGGAACAATTTAGAGAGTGAGTTAAAGATTAGGGAGCTGGTCTCTTCAGGCGCCTTTAAAAACATTTTAAATGACCGGGAGGCAGAGATTTCTGGCTGAAAAAAAAAAAATGTGTTGCTGGACCTTAGCTTTATGATGTTTTTTTTTTTTTTTGCTTTTTATTGTATTTTCTCTGCACTGTTTTGTAATTGAACTTTTTTTATTTGTGTGTGGGCGGGCAACTGTGTTGCATCTGTCAAAGCTACTCAACACTGCATGATAGCTTTCCATTTCTGCAGTGCAAAAACAGCTGCGCCGCAATAAACACTCAGAAGTTGTACGTAATCTGTCGGTTTCCATAAAACAGCGTTCACTTGACGTGACCACCAACCCCAATAGTGTTGGGCAAGTTCACTTTCTACACAAACTAGTTAAGTTCATAGTTGACAGAAATTAAAATGAACTAGTTCAGTTCACCATTTCAAAAAATTGAACTAAATAGTTCATTTTTAGTTAATTTTTTTTTAATTCATTTTTTATGTTGCTATGAGCAATTATTTGTCAAAATGATTGCCACTACCCATATACTACCCCACCACAAACGGCAATTATTTTATCCATTTTAACTGTCGAAAACTATGTGTCCAATTCTGAATCTTTATCCAACTAGGGTTCACATTAGCACTGAAGGGACAGTCCATGTAAAACTGTTATTTCTGTTTCAGCTTCTCTCTAAACCAGCCATTCCCAAACTTCAGAATACCAAGGCCCGATTTGAAATGTGAAAAATCTCCACAGCCCACCGAAACCTTTAATCACAACTGTGATCAACATACAGGACAAGGAACCATGATCTGATATTAATGTAAGGGGTCAACAAATAAGGTGACACTTGTCATATTAAGTTAAGATAACAGTAGAATAACACTAGACTGGTTTGTTTTATTACTTCTTAATGTTTTTTTAATCATGTCATGAATATTTTACAGTAATTAAAAACATAATTAAAAAAGATCAAGGATTTAAAACACATTTGTTTAATTTTAATGGCCTCTCATTACCCACCTGCAGTACCACGACGGCCCACCAGGGGGCCGCAGCCCACACTTTGGGAACCACTGCTCTACAGTATATTTAAAATATGAGGAAAAACTTGCTGCCAAATGGTCTTTATTATAAGACAAAAACAGGTCCTTAAGGTGCAACTGTATTTTCCCCCCATTTCAATATTTCAATCCCCCCAGGAGTCGTGGCGCTCCTCCGGCTCTGGGCGATTGCAGCTTTCATCTTCCTTCATGATTGTTTTTAAGTTTGATGATGCAATTGTTAGCGTGACAGAAGCGACAGCCGTGTTGCCATGTTTGATTTCCTCAGATACATATCAGGCTCGTTTTAAATGGGGTTCGCTGGAAACCTGGAACGGTTTTGACCGTGCGTGAACTTTGAAAGAGCGTCGTTCACAACTGCCCAAATGAACTCGTTCACACCCGACGCTCCGTGAAGGAGAAAGAGAGCGCGCTCAGTTCACGTTCACACAAAATATGAACTAGTTCATGAACTTTTCGTTCAATGAACGCGTTCAGGTACAACACTGCCCCAATCATACATGTAACTTCAGCCACGAAAAAAAAAATGGATAAGGAAATTACCGGTCAACTTTCACCATTGATATTTTGTAATTTCCAAATTTAAGCATGTGATGAACAAAAGAAAATGTTGGGTTTCATGCGGCTCTAAGTGTCTGTGGGTGTTAAGTGGAAAACATTAATTTTTCGACAAGCTGACAAAGAAAAAGGGGCTTGTCACAAGTTTTAAAAGGAAACATAATGTATCAATTTAGTAGCCTTGAAAATGCATTTATTTCACACATTCCAAGCTTTTCTTGTGAAACTGCATTGGTTTTACGCTCTCGAGTGAGACCAATCTTGAAATGTAATGGTGATTAAATGGCGCTCTCTGCAAAACCGCTGGAACTGATTTATCGTCCCACGCTCCATCTGCATGAATCACTTTCTCGAACTGTTTCATACAAAAAAAACCACTCGGAACTTATTCTGAGACGGCTGCAATTATGAGCTAACGGTTCAAACTCGGAGTAATTTTTACTGTCGGGAGAAATCTTGCATGAGTCAGATTGCATTCCAGGTCCTTTTATTGAGTTGCGGCTGTAACATTTATTTATTCATATGTGAGAACTGCTACCAGTGGCGGCAATGAACTGGACATATGACGAAGAATTGCTTAAAATGAAATTGAAAAAGTGAGGAATAAATGAATAAAACTAGTTAAGGGCTCTGGCCTTCTTTTGGTTTTTACCTCTGTGGATATTTCACATGTTTACTGGAGGCACAAATGGTTGATGGGGTAATTCAATGAGGGCTTTGTGTGGATATTACTTGTTTGAAGCCGGTTAGCATCCCCCAAAATGTCACCTCTTGACAAATGTAAAGTAAATTTGAAATGAAACGTAATAAGTCATCTTAAGTGTTTTGGGAGGGTTGGGAGGTGACGCATCAGTGTAGATGGAAATGGAAAGGATGGAGTGGATAAAAGCACAGATGTCCAACTGATGTTTTCAGAGTACTGGGAAAGCATTTGGATGCAACACGTTTTACACTGTGTGATCGCATGTGGACTGAAAAGCTAGACTTCACTAAATTTTTAATAAATAATCTTTTGTTTTAATATATAAGTCAGTCATCCTTTGCTGACCCTTTTTTTTTTTTTTCTTTTTGGTTACAGATGAACTGTGATTTGGATGGAGCCAGTCTGTCTTCTAACCAAGCATGTCAGCACTTGTGTTTCCTTACTGATTAACTTCCTCTCTCCACACGGACAAGAAGGCAGCTAATCAGCGAAATCACCTGGTGTCATGATTGTTTGGCAATTTAAAAAAGAAAAAAAAAATACTCGACACACATTTTTGGACTCCACTGTGCTCTAAAATAAACGTCTGCCTTGAGTCCCAGCAGTCATTAGCCTAAGTGCTCTGATTTTCTCAGCCTTGAAAGTGTCTTACACTGTGGTTTTATATCAACGTGAACAGCTCTGCTGTCCAAAGCAAAGTTATGACACATCTTTTTCGAGACTACCTCCTTTTGGAAGCGCTGACTTTCTTTCCAGATGAAAAGGCAAATTTGTAACCATTTGTATTTTTCCTTCGAGGAAGTGTTATTTTAATTTTTTTTTTTTTAAAGCATTTTGCCTTGAATGATCACATCCCTCAGGAAGTGGAAAGACTTCATCGTCTTTGCTATGCGGCACCATTTTTAACAGACATCGGCATGCTTGATACCCAGCAGCGGTACATGTCACTGCCGGGCCGGGGGCGGGGCAAATGACTGGCCTCTTTAAACCCAATAAAGCTTGTGATTACATAATTTTATAACATACACAGTGGGGCTTACAAGCATTACTACATTTTTGTAGTAGCTCAGAGCATTTGATAGTAAGAGTTCAACACCACAAAGAGCGACCATGTCATTTTGAAATCAATCAAACCTGTAGTATTATGGCATAATGGCTAAAATGTATTCAGCAGTATGTGATTGTGACGTCACGCAGGAAACGCACGCAACGTTATTGTTGTAGTAGCTACCGGCATTCATTCATTCTGCTTGGTACCAAGTTCCGATTTCGCCTGATGTGTTTTCCATTGCTGTTAATAAATACCAACTCCGAGCACGTCGTTGTACGAGCCTTTTTGCAAGAGTAACCTGGCAAAACCGACATGAAGTCTAACAAACCATGAGATCAACAAAAACATTAGGCTACCTGGCCCCTAATAATAACGTTAGGCGGTCGGGCTGCTCCGATAACAACCACATCAACAGTTTACAACTAAATCACATGTTTTCAGTGTCAGTGATTGTGAGAAATTGTACCTGTAAATCTGGCTCCCTGACCGTGGTGCCGGTTTTGGTGGGCTTGACTCGCTGCCAACAATGTCAGGTTCAACTCCAGGAGGATATGTATCCAGCTTTTTTAGTTTAGTCTTTTCCTTCGCTCTTTTTTTCCCTTTTCTTTACATTTTTTTGCAAAGTCATGCATGCCACTCATGATTAGATTAATCCATGATCCACCTGCCCTGCACCACATAGACTCTGTTGACTAGTGACTGATGATGACGCTGATGGACAGCTGTTGACGATTTTACCCAAAATGCATTTGGAGATCTTACCGGCGAGCCACTTGTAAAGGCCTGTATATACTCTCACAGCAATGTGTCGCAGTTAGCTTGTCGCAGGTATGCTGCAGTTATTTTCTGATTTATGGCCAATTTTGTTATTTTGTTGAAATGTTATTTCATGCCACAATACGCAAACTTATCTTTTGCGTTTTTCCACTTCCTCACCATCTCGGTGAGGAATGCTGGTATGGCATGCGGTATGGCAAATTATCATTATCTCGGTATGGCGGTCATACAAACCAAGCAAGCCGGGAAGGTAGCAAGCCTGGAAATACGCATCGTGTAGAGCGGATGTGTCAGGACTCGAACAAGGAACTGAACCCAAATGCACGACTCCAAGAAACATGTTTTCAACGGACAAAAATGCTTTAATTAAGCGTAACAAAAAAAATCACTCGCGGAGAGGAAAGAAACACTTCAAAATAAAGGGAGCGTGGCGAGGACCTGATCTAGACAAAAACAGTATATAACTCTGGCGTAGTACTCTGTGGACATGACAAGACGAACTGACACCGAACAAGAGCAAACTCAGACAATATATAACCACAGGACGAATCACAGCAACCAGGCACAGCTGGGGAAGGGGACACAGGTGAAACAAATCCGGGCAGGGCAGACAATCAGACCTGTAGGAAACACAAGGGAAGGAGCAAGTTATCAAAACGAGAGGAGGGGTTCACTTTCACAATGAAACAGGAAGCCCCGAGACAAAAACTAAACTTAAATCCTCCTGGACATGACAGGATGTAGAATTGAACAATCAGAGGCCTCCTTTCTCTCCTCCCTGCGACGCTATGCGGCACTGTCTGCGGTCACCTACAATTTTGGGGGGGGGGGCATATCTGTGTTATCTGTGTCACACATGCACGGACGACCTGATTTCTGAGCATAAACCAGGCTTAAATTTGCACTTTGTAAAGTTAACTCTGAGAGTGAACATGAAGCCAGCCATGCAGCACAACATTTAATTCACTGTGTTGAATAAACCAACATGACCAAAATCAGTCTTAAAGTTTTTGACCAACCATAACTCATTCTGGCTGGGGAAACCTATATATAACCTCATATGTAGCGCATCATATTCTTTGCTGAAGTTCTTGTGTCCAGTAGTGCACAAGGGGTAACCGACACTTGGGGAGAGGCCCATTTTCATCTTTCACCGGGCTGTCCTGGGCCGGGGGAGTACTGCTCCGCCCCCCCGAAGCTCCGCCCTTGTTGATACTGCCTGAGTCGCATTGTACTTGGGGACGTTTTGCTATGAAATCTAGCGTTTTCACCACAATGGATGAAATTATTTATTACGGTTAAGGTACTTTGGCATTTCACTTTACATGTTGCTTTACAGTGATCCCTTGCCACTTCATGGTTTAAGTTCCGCGGTTTTAGTTATTCGCGGATTTTTTCAGAAATATATAAAATAATTTAAGAAATTTTAAAAAATCACGGAAACATCACAGGATGTTGTGCCGCATTCTCTCACAGTGAAGAAATGCTGTGAGCCAGCCTGGCCCCTTTAGGAAAGTAGCCTTATGGGTAATGGTGTGGACCTATGGGTAATGTAGTGTGTGTGTGTGTCGTGGGACGGCAGAAGAAAACGGGGTTAGATGAAAAGTGGAGTTAGCATAAACAGCGTGTATAGATTTACATTCTCTGTTCTCTGTGACTTTTTGTTTTGTTGTTGTTAGTGTGTTAGCCGCTAATTACGAGCCAAAAATAGCACAATAGCAGCGGTCTGTTTACTACGGTTCAGAGACCAGAGGCTGTGAAGGTAACAGAAAGACCACAGTTGAGCCTTTGTCTTGTTTCGCTGCAGTGTCTCGCTACTTTTTTGGAATTTTTAAACATATTTTAAACACATTATTAAGGCTCGGGGGACTCCGGCTCCAGATCGCGGATTTTGATTGTCGAGGGGGGGGCGCTGGTTCCGATTAACCATGAAAAATAAGGGATCACTGTATGTAAAAGTATACGGGCTTCATTGTTTAAGAAAATACTGAAATGTCGTGGCGAATAAGAGTTAACCTTTCTGTCGTGTTCGGGTCAAATCTGACCGATTTCCTACTTTCATCAGTCATAAATATTGTGTTTTACATTTGATTGTCTCAGGGCCTTATGATATCCTCCACACTAGGCATTTGAACATGTATAACTGCTGATCACCACTTTCTCTGAATTTTGAGTAGTTTATTCAACTTTGTAACACCTGTGGTGTTCCCGGTCAAAAATGACCGCCATAGGAAATTAAAGGGTGACACTGGATTGTGTTCATCCATCAGATTGTACACAACCACAAATACACTACCACACACACACACCACCCCACCCCACCTGAACCCCTTTCAGACTGAACAAATAGGTGTCTCCTCTTCCCACTTCATTCCGGTGCTTATGTGCCCATCCCCCCACATGAACAACACTTTCCAGACTAAATGTATAACAATAACACTTGTTCCACATTTCAAAGTCAACAATTAGGTGTTTGTTATGGGAATTATCGCTTTCCAAGGCTTATGTGCCCATCCCCCCACGTGAACCGCACTTTCCTATACAAAATGTATCATATCTTCTCAGAGACCCCCTATATATAGTTTTTTTTTGTGTGCATTGCCCTCATTTTACTATGAACACATTGACTAGATGCCCAATCAGACGATTTCTTGTCAGAGAGGCTCTGGACCTTTTATTTCAACCTGATGAACAGGGGATTGAAGTTCAACCAGAAATAGAGGAGGATGTCTCAGAAATAGAAGACAACATCGATCCTGATTTTGATCCAGACCATTGTGAGACTGACCAGTCAACAGAAGGCGAGGAAGAGACTACAGAGAAAGACACACCTGAGGAAGAGGCACCTGTGATATTCCAGTCCAAGGATGGCAATTTGCTCTGGTATTCATCCACCCAGGAAAGAGGAGGCAGGCAGAGCAGAGAACCCCCCCCCCCCCCACACACACACACACACACATACACACATACAACATGTTGATGTTGTGTGAATTTGGTCACTGTTTTGATTTTTGTTACTTTTTTTTTTTTTTTACAAAAAATGATAATTTTCGAATACAATTTACTATTTCTGTGTCTATTTAATGTATATTAACTGCAGTTATTCATGTAAACAGGTGGTCTGAGACATTGTTTACAGCTTAAAAAGGAGTTAAATAAAATTTGGTGAAGATCAGTGGTTTTTCTGTCTATGTAGGAGCAGTTAAAACAGGCCGGTCAAATTTGACCGGGAACACTAAAGTAAGGGGGGAGAAACGAACACGACACAAAGGTTAAATACCCAGAGTGCACTACCTTGCCGCTCTTTATAGAGATGGATAAATAATCACATTTTCTCCCATTTTCATGTGGGATGCACAATGTCAGCGCCACTTATAGTCAGCATAATAAGATGGCAGAGATATGCCTCACCTGGGGCATCTTTGCCCTCTCCTCCCACGTTGACCTGCTAACAAAAGCAGCCTCAGCTGGTAGATTTATACTGCCCCTCAGTCCATTAATGTCTCCTTTTTTATGTGTCCATTTGGCATTGTGGCCACCTCGTTTAGGACCGTATGCTGTTAAGACGGTGGTGAGGTCTGAGCTAATTCAGGAAAGGCAAAGAAAGAGGATGAGTGGATTTGTCATGTTAGAAAAAACATACACACACATCAGCAACATCAGCAACCTTGAAGCATTCAAGCTCTTTGTGTGTGTTGTTGTCATATTTATATCGACTATTATGTTTTTTTTTAATAACTTTGCAAGAGTCACTCTCAAAGCACTCAGCTGTCGGCATCCGCATGAGTTTGTGAGGCTAGTGAAGTCCTTTTTTCATTTTTTGGTCTTTTTATTCAGCAGCATCAGAAGAAAGAAAACAGCAGGAGTTCTTATTTCTTACATTCTTTTTCACTGCAGACCTGTTTTCTCTCATCAACTTAATTTAACTTGTTAGGATACAACATTCCTACATTCTTTTAATGTGCCGTTCTTTTTTCAAAATACTTTTTTAAAGCATTAAAAGAAGACGAAGGCTTTATGTTCTGTTTTCTCCCACAGCTGACGTAATCCAAAAGTTTTCTTCGATGCTGTTATATTATAGTTTCCTGCATCATCACATGCTCCGGTTTCCTCTGTGGAGGAGTGAAGCTGTTTTCTCTCCTCCTTTTGTCAGCAATAAAAAAATGTCATGAGAACTAACTCCTTCCTTCACCCAAACAGCTCTTCCTTTCTCGCCCCATAATCCGTGAGAGTTTTGCTTTTATTTTACTACAAGAGCTAAACAAAATTTTAGGCTTCATTGAGCCCCTCCTCCAGTCTTTTTGATGTTAAGCCGACTCCTACTTATTTCAAGTAAGCTATCGCTCCAGCACTTCCAAAATCAAAAAGAAAATGGAATAATTTAGAAAAAAAAGGATTTTCCTTAATTGATTACAAATTAGATATTTGATACAAATGATAGAAAATTGACTGGCCTATTTCTAAATGACATTTTATGGCAAAGGTCCTGCACAAAGTGGTTGCTAAATAATTTATTGGTATTTTAGAGGAGTATTATTATGTCTTTGATAAATTTCACTCTGGCTTCCATTTTACGCATTCAACTAAAAAAAGCTTTTAGAGTTACTGATGACCTGTCGATGCAGGAGTTGTGTATGTTCAGTACTGCTGCTGCTTCAGTTCTGCATTTCACATGATTCATACGCCGAGTCAATGGCTGTCTGGGGATCCGCTCTGAAGTGGTTTTTATCTCTCTGGAAGGTCTTTTTATCTGTAACACTAGAAATTTGCATCGTCTGCTTCACCTTTGCCTTCAGGTGTTCCCCATGGTTCTTATCTTGGCCCAGTGGCGTTTGCCTTAAATCCATTCCCTTTGGCTCATATAAGTACATTTAAAAGGTGTATGAAATGTGCTACACAAATAAACTTGCCTTCCATCATGCAGAAATACCACTTCATGTTTGCCATAAGTTTAATTACAAATTTGAAAGGTGACACATGAATAAGATATTAACATATTTTCTTAGGTGCTCCTTTCCTTTCCAGACATGCCTGAGTTGTGAAACAGTACAGCAACATTGCTGTATATCAGCTCAAAATTTCAGCTCAAAACATTATTTTAATCGAGCGCAGACAGGCCAGTCCAGTACCTCCACCTACTACAAGGTTTGCTCGACATCTTTAAGTCTTGATCTGTTGCCATGCCTTTGTAGTGTGGGCAGAATGTGTCATTGAGTTGTCTTAGCATGAGCATTCATTTTTAACAGAAGGCTGTATGTTGCTGTTCAACCTTACAGTACTTTCCAGCATCAACTCACAGGTGTAAATTACCTTTGCCAAAGGCTGTGATACAATTACAGAACCTGGTATTTAGTCTTCACAACAGTCCGAGTGGTTCTAAAGGGAAGGTACAGTAACAAAGACAACTGAATAATAAAAAGACTATTAAACAGATCTATTCTTATATATGCAGAATGCATGTATTCCGAAGCATTTTTATGGTGCCCTTTTAGCAAATCTCACAGCTCAGTCTTAAAAGGTCATAGCAACGAATGAAGAAGAAATGTAACAAATATCCAAAATAATAGGAATTTCCCCAGAATTGTTTGCCAAAGCCTTTATGGAGTTTGGCCTGTATATTTCTCAGATGCTATTTCTACATGCCAGATAATGTTTCGGTCCAACAGCAATTATTCTGAAGCCAGTAGGAAGAAGGCGGAGGCCCATGAAAAGGGTGGGTGACCAGCACCGCCCGCCTTCACTTTCATGGAGAAGCTGGCTCTCAGGATCAATAGTGGGCAGCCCATTATAGATGGAAATCCTGGGGGCACGTCCTCTGAGCCGTAAACCTCTCAAGATACCAAACCATTGATATAAATTAGATGTTTAAGGCTGTATATGATTTAATTTTTTTGTTTTGTTTTGTTTATTCTTAACAAGCATCCCCCCCCCCCCTCGATCCCAGTCCTATCTCCTTGATGTTGCCCATTCAAAAGACAAACTCTATGCACTGACTGGTGGTTGACTGCCAACATGTTGTGTGAAGCCAATTTTGTGCAAAAAAACTCCTTGGGGGGGAAAAACAAAACAAAACAAAACATACGAAAAGCAGTACACAATGTTTGGATAGATGTTAGGACAGCTTTGTAGTGTGAAATATAATGCTTGAAATGTCAGGCCGGAAAATCTTTAAATGTATTAAAGATTCAAACAACCCCCCAAAAAAAACCTGAAAAAACACTGAGGTGAGATCATACATTGTCTCCCATTCACTGGATAAAACAAAATGTACTATTTGTGTTTCTATATGTGAACGTGACCAGGGCGCCATCTTGGTGGACGTGGACTCAAAACAGCGACAGCTCTGCTGTTTGGCCCCAGAAACGTAAGGTTTCGAAGAAATCTAAGGTTTCTTAGATTTGGTTTGGGTTGTTCATTCCCTCTCGAGGTTTTTATGAAGTTCTTTCATTTGGAAAAGTCCCTGCAAGAACACCTTTGACTGGCCCGAGGCAACAGCCTTCATAATCCCCCCCCCCGTTTCATTGAAGACATTCGTTGTTTGATTTACTGCTGTCGTTTTAATTCAGCTTGAGTTCCTTGAACCTATGTACTCTTGATCTCATTCTTCGAGAGTCCTCGGCCCGAGACAATGGATCATAACAACATACAGAATACATGATGCCCCTGCACACACACACACACACACACACACACACACACACACACACACACACACACACACCAAACATATCATTCTTGACAAGTAAACACACCTCCTACTGGAACAATTTTCCACTAGCCCTAACACAACAAGCAGTTTCACTCTGAAGACTTAACACAGCATGTTTGCTCACTGCAATATTCCCTCCACCCTTTTCCTTTTCTCTCCACGAGAATTTTGCTGCTTTCTTCAAAATAGCACTCTCTTATGTATTTTCTGTCATTCTTATCGGCCTTTATTGTTGCAGGCATAATTAATCCCGAGGCAACTAAGCCAAATGCACAGGACGCCAGCTATAATCAGCGCCGGTATTCTTTAAGAAATGTGACTTTTGCCTCTTCCCGGCACATGATTCGCCTTTATATAAATCACGGGGATGTTTGCAAGTATGATAAATATTTTCATTATTCCGTAAAAGTGCGATCCTGTGTCAACAAGCACATCCCTGGGCATGGACGGTGCAGTACAAATAAACAAGTGTTACTGCATGGGTAATGGGAGAGGCACTCGGCTCACGGCTCACGGGGACATATTGTGGAGGGGAAAAACCTGCCACATAACCTATCTGTTGTTTTAAATAGCACCGGCGCATGGGGTGACTCATAAAAGGAAAATGATGGACATCCACTATATAACTGCTTTTCAAAAGGGCTCGTTGGCGGCGATGGTTTAGATGAAATGAAAAACAAAAAAAACAATAATGATGAAATATCAATGGGATGATGAAAAAGTAATCATTCTGCTGCAGCGCGGCACTCAAAAGATCCAAGTGTCAACACTCAGAGATCAATATGTCTGATTCAGTGTTGGACAATTTACACATAATACATCACTCATCACTCCATATGGACAGCCCACTGCGAGATTGGCCTTCGGGAGATACGGCTGCCCAACAGTAATAATGCAACCACAATACGGAGAGCACAAAGCAAATTTGAAGTTAACTTTTAATATGAACGCCGTTCAGTCATGCCTTGCGGATTCAAAGAGCCCTCAAGACATGTTTCACGGTTTAATTAATCAAGCCCCGCTCTCAAATCGCCATTAACTCAGACAGTCGGATGCAGACATTCAGACAAAGTTTATTTCACAAGCACACAAATCAGACCTAATTATACCAAGCAGATGCTAGAAAAAAAGAGAAAAATACAAAGATAAACAATAATGGTCATAAATGCAGTCAATTAAGAAAAAACAAGCAATTTACTACTCTTTAAAAGTACTTCCAGGGATGTCAACAGGAAACTAGGGAAAACTCTGAAGTGGTTTGCGAAGGGGGGGGGGAGTTTTCAGCACTCTCAGAGTGCTTTAGGAGGCATGTAGAGAACATCAAGTTATCCATATTGTTACTTTGAATGCCACATAATCAGATTCAACATCATATTTAATAGCCAAAACAACAATAAAAGCACACTCACATATTCATCAAATAAAGCCACGGAGCTCTATTTGATGATCTGACCTGTTAAAAAAAAAAACAGAGTGACTGTGATGTAGGCCATGATGGATTTTGAGGGGAAATGTCCCAAAGATCTCCTTGGTTTCCTCCACAGCAGACATCTGAATGAGATCATGCCACAGCTGTACAGACTGACGTGTCTGGCCGTGACTATTCCCACATCCACCACAACTGCTGACCAGACATCCTCTGACCTCAAAAGAATAAAAATATATGGAAGGAATACGGTGATGCGTAATCGAGAGGTAGAGCTGTTCACGTCCACATGAGACCAGGTGGACGCACATTTGTATTGTCACATTTGTCTTTTACGCGCCGACATGCGGGTTGCGCTTTCCGCAAACTCGGTATCTTGCGATCGCCATCGCAAAATACCGAGTTTGCGGAAAGCGCAAAAGACACCCCCATTGTCACACCTACAATGTGAGTAAGGGAGTCGGCATAACAGGTAGCAGTCTTTAGGGAAGTTGGTTGATTGCATTAGCGGTTAGCGGAGGTTCCTAAACCTGCAATTTGCGGGTAGAGGGAGGTGTACGATCATTCATCTAAAAATCAAGTTTTCACAGCCAAGCTTTTAAAGTAAGTGTTAAGTTTCTCTTTTTCTCTTTTGTGTGAGAGTAAAGTTTGGGATTAATCCCTGACAGAGGAGGGATTGATAAACTCACATCCCTTACGTTGATGTGTAGATGGTTCTATAGCTGCACATTAATCTGAAAAGGCCCTTAGAAAAATCAGCACGGATGAAACAGCCAGTCCCATAATTATTTTACAATCCAAAACAAAATATTTTCAATACAATATATTGAATGAAAGTTTAAAATGCAAGGTCAAAAAGTGGTTGCGATGAATGAGACAGTGTATTAATTTCCTTAAAAGCACATTAACTTTGTCATAGATTCTTTTTTTTTTTTTTGACATTTTGCAGTAAAGCGTTTTGTTGCTCGGAGGACAATTCTATGGAAAGCACTGCAGCATGTGGACGCATATCTCCGGCGCGAAAGCATCCCTGCGTAAATGTACAGCACAGAACTTTTAGCATTTCAAAACTGCTTGCCAAAAGAAAAGAAACAAGTTGCTTTGGTGTTTTGTTTTTTTTTTGCATTGTTGTGCAGGTGCAGAAAACCATGTCAGATATGTGTTTTTTTTCTTCGAATAGGAGCCAATTCAAGTCTATAATTTGGAACAAGCATCTGCACAGCAGAGGCTCTGCGACGGTGGTCCTCCCCTTGTGAATACATGTGAATATTTCCCGTTTTATTCTCTGCAGCTTCCAAACGCTCACACTCAACTATCACTCACACACATGCCGCACACACAATTTTCTTCTGCTGAGCTCCCAAATACACACAGAGTGCAGGGGCTAGATAGCGATGCCAGTAACCAGCCATGACAGATATTCCTCTGTGGCCATTTCAGAGAGTGGGCACAGAGCTCCGAGCACCTGCTAGCCGGCTTCCACGTCACAGCAGTTGTCACCGACAATCACATTTCTCAGCTGAGACCGGGTATAGTGGAGGAAGGTGTGTGCTTGTGTTTGACTTCCCCGGTAAGCCTTATCTGGCAAAGTCGGCCGCACAGATTTCCTCCAACGGAGGTCCAGCGGGCACATCACGAATCTTTAGCAGCATGATGGTTCACGCAAACTGCATTTGGAGGAATTTCTGCACGAGTAATGAGTTGTAGGTTATGCCATTTTGTTCCCTCAAATGCTGGATTGCATTTACTAGCTGAGACACTGAAAAGTGATAATTACTTTTTACCTCCACCAAGGAGGTAAATGTTTTTGGTTATGTTTTTGCGGGGGTTTATCTGTCTGTTTGTCTGTATTCAAGATAACTCCAAAAAGTTATGGATGGATTTTGATGAAATTTTCAGGAATTGTCAGAAATGTGAAAAGGAAGAACTGATTGCATTTTGGGTGTGATCCAGAAGAAATCCTGGATTCTGGATCACTTTCAAATTTTCGATAACATTGCGGTCAATGGGGCCAAAAATTTTGTTTCTCAATATCTCCGTTAATCATTTCCCAAAACTCATTAAATTTGACTCAGGGATTGACAATGGGAACCTCTATCAAATTTCAAAGGCTGATCCGGGTCTGATCCAGAAGGCAGATTTTATCGTAATCTGTAAATCGCTATATGGGGGAATTGTTGCGCTTGGTGGAGGTCTGCGCTCTCCGAGTGCTTTTCTAATCTATACCTACTTCTTCCTGTTTAGGGTCTCATGGGGAGTCCAGCCGTTCTTCAGGTGACAGGTGGGAGTACACCATCACAGGAACCACTTACAGAGAATGACACACATTTGTACTCACATGTTTGGTCAATTTAGAAGTCCAATTTTGGAACGTGGGAGTAAAACTGGAGTTCTCCAGATGGAGGGGGCCAAGCCAGTCTTCAAACCAGAGACCACCCACCTGCCCAGAGACGGTGCTAACCGCCTAGCTACCATCCTGGTCCAGTTCATCTCAGTAGGACTGATAGTACAGTAGTAATAAGTGAGAAAATGTGTAAAAAAAAAAAAAAAAAAACATTCTTTTAAAGAAGACATGTTTCAAAAGCTGACACCGTTTTATGAGATTTTAATGAAATGGCTTTGGCCAAAATATCACATAGCACAAGAGTTCTCTTTTAAACCAAATCTTAACAGCCTTTTTTTTTTTTTTTACTTGCTGTAAAAGGTTCATGTGTCGTCCATTTCCAAGGTACAGCAAATGCAGCAGATTGTACGGTTAAAGAAAAATGTGGGGAGAATGGATAATTCCTGTCTAGTTTGCATCCTGTACCTGTAAATTTAAACAGCTCACTGAGGAAATATTCAGGCCATCCCGTGAACAAAATGGCAGAGTCAGAGTTCATTTTTGTAGGTTTATAGTTAGCCGTGGGTTCAAACACCCAAATGCATCCTCTCAGGGGCAGAAAGACTTATTTGCTTTTATCTCAAGACGGCACAGCTTCCTCAGGACTTTATGAATGATTATGGCATGCACTGGTCAAAACGCCACAGGTATACAGTACAAAACATTCTGCATCTTTTCAGGAGACATACCCTTTTGTCTTTACACCTCATTTTATATTGGTTGGTTTGGGGTATATTTGCAATCCCCTTTCCAAATATTACAGCACAGCATGCTGTGAAAATGGAGTAGGCTGGATCATTTCCATTCTTATTTGTATATGTGGCGTAACATTACCCTGCAAATCTAAATCCATCCATGAAAAGTCTTATTTGCATTCTTAGGCCGGCCCACATAAAGTAACAAGGTTGTGTTATGTCAGAGTTTCTGAGTTAGAAGTCACTTTCGGGCTCCCAAATATATGCTCTCATGCACAGAAAAATTGATTTTTGTCCCCTTTAAAGAAGGATTGGAAGGGATTTGCATATTTTTCCCTCTACACTGCATAATGTCATTAAACGATTCAAGGAATCTGGAGGGGTTTCAGTGCGTAAAGGTCAAGGGCACAAGCTGGACACGAGTTATCACGGGTCCCTCAAATGACAATGCAACACGAAATGGCTGATATATCCACATGAGCAAGGGATTACTTTGGGACAGCTTTGTCAAGTGCTTCATGCACAACTTTGCTGTGTGAAAAGCAAGCCTTATGTTAACCTTGCCCAAAGAAGTGTTGGCTTTTCTAGGCAGGGAGACATCTGGAATAGACCGTCAAGCAGAGAAAATGTGTATTTTGGTCAGACAAATCAGTATTTCAGATATTTTTGTGTTTTTTTTTTTTTTTTTTTAATGTAAAAACAGATGCTTTGTGCTCCAGATCCAAGACAAAATAGACGATCCAGACTGTTATCAGCAGGAAATCCAAAAGCCAGACTCTGTGACAGTTCGTATGTAGCCACAGCATAAATCTTCATTGCTACGCTGATGAAACGCAGCTGTACTTATCCATGAAACCAGAGGAATTGGAACCGTTGGCCAAACTTCAGGCTGTCTTAAGAACATTAAGACCTGGATGTCCTCTAACTTTTTGCTTTTAAATTTGGACAAAACAGAGGTTATTGCAGTGGTTCTTAACCTGGGTTCGATCGAACCCTAGGGGTTTGGTGTAGGTCTCCTTTTCAAGGATTTCAAGGATGCTGGACATAAAAACAAAGAAAAGGAAAGACTTTGCTGTGAAAATGACATGAGAGTGGCACTTGCCAAGGTGAAGCCATGTTCAGGATGCTGACACACCTCCAAACTGAAAACATTACTGTTTAGTAAAGGCTATACTTAGTCTAAAAATTAATGTATCAGAGCAAATAGTCATCGCTACAGTTATAGGAATGGCAGAAGACAAGACTTAGAGCAGGCTTGTCTGAAACATAGCCTAGTCATAGCTATGCTGTTATAGGTCTACGCTGCAGGGAGACACCAACATGATCCACTGAGTGCTGTCATCACCCCTCTTCTCTTCCCGCCTTTACCTTTCTTATTCAGTTGTATCCATAGTTACTTTTTTAATCTCTTTGCACTACTGTATGATTTAATGAAAAAAGGTTTTCTATTTATTTACATTTCCAGTTATTTGGAACATCTCAGAAATGTATCTGAATTTCACTGTTCCCATAATTTTTTGTGCTGTCCTGCACCACCCCACCACCCCTCTTAATTTTCTTTTTTTTCTTTCTGTATATGTTTGCAGACCAGAGTTTCCAGAGCTACATACTAATCTGCAGTTCCACCCTTTGACCATCCCATCGTTTACCTACACCTGTCTATATAAATATCTATGGGATATAAACCAACATGCTGACCAGCAGTCTGATCCTCTGACCACCTTAGTGTTGCTGCCGACACCTGTTTATATGATCTCTGTAGTTCATGTACCAACAATGTATCAGTCAGAGTACAAAGAATTCTTAGTTCTCCAGTTAATAGATAACTATTATTTATACAGCTTGTCTCTTATAGTATTGCCAGGATGTATGTAGTATAGTATAGTATGCCCTACATCCTCTCTCCCCCTCCTCTTTTCTTTCTTTACCCAGCTCTAAAAGTGTTTTTCCTTGCCACCAATTGGTTTTAAAGGTTTTTTTTCTCTCACAATAAAAGTTTTTTTTTTTAAACTTACCATTTTTCTTTTATTAGGATTTGGTTTTATAAATTTAGTTAATGATATTTGCTCATGGGTCATGCTCTGAGTCTCTATAAAGCACCTAGAGACAACTTGCAATGTAAAAGACACTATACAAATAAAATTGAATTGAATTGAATTGAATTGAATTGAATTAGTGGCCTTGAAGACACCTCTGAGATGACAGTTGAATTGAGATTTTACAGCAACATGTGCTTCCTTTATGACAATGCCCTTTCCAGGAAAGTTTGTACTGCCTGTGCGAAAATTAAAGTCATTATCACTGGAGTTTTTGTCTTTTTGTTTTTTCTTTTCCCTATATACATTTTGTTTATTGTCATGATATTTTCAAATTTGAGTTTGGACATTATAGTTACAACAACAGAATTAGCACAATATGTTGGTTTGTAGAAACTGAAAGTTTGTATCCTCATTTAGATTTTGTTTTGTACCTGTTCAGAGCAGTCTAGCAGCCGAACAACTTGTTAATTGTGCCGTGGCCTTAACTTTATAAAGTACTTAGCTGTCAAATAATCATAGGATAAAGGGCCAATTCCAATTCCTCCCTTAACCCCTCAATCTCAACCCTCACCCTTAACCCTCAATCTTTGGCCCTCAATCTTGGCCCCTCTAAAATAAGTGTAAGGGCTATCTTGTGCCTTGTGCAGTTACATCTTCAGACTGTGGGGGGTGGCCTTACGCCAAAGCTACGTCGTCTGTCAAGAAAACGACGACGACGAATAAGAATAAGATAATTATAAATATATATAACGAAGATAATAAGATGGTTTCGTAACATTTGTATCTTTATTAACTACGGAAAATACTTACATTCGGAGCTAGCTTTTTTTGGCCCCATCAATTTTGAAGACGTCTTGGCTTCTGGGTATCCCTTGCTCCCAAGGGTGGTGCCAGAGAATCTCAATATTGAGGGCAATACGGCCCTCAAACTTGTCCTATCAACTTGACTTTTTTTAAGAATCGGGACAGCACCTGGCACTTCACGGGAGCGCGCATTTTTGGGATTGAGGGTTGAGATTGAGGTTTAAGGGAAGGAATTGTAATTCACCCATAGTCTCTTGTATCCTCCAGAAAAACCATGTCACTAATATTTTGACCACTATCTGGTCAAAACCACAAAAATGATGCAAAAAGGCGAGACTACGTGCGTGCCCGATAGCCTGTATGTCAGTGCAGGCGGTGCGCTGTTTGCATGTGAACATCTGTCTCCATTTGTTTTCCGATAAATAAATGTGCAGAGTTTAAGAGAGTGTGTTTTATGTGCATGTATTCTGAGCAGTAAGCTCTGGGAGTTTGCAGAGAGCTGTCTCAGCAGAGTCGCACAAGTGGAAAACAAGATCATCATTCCTCACAATGCATCTTTAAACACAGCAAATAAGAACGGGAGCGACTGCACCACAGAGAGGCTCCAGCAGCACCGAGAGCGACCAGATAAACAACCATGCCGTCGTGGGCTTCTCTGTATGTCACGAGAAAACACTGCAGATTTGAACGCATAATTCTTTTGCAGATTTGTTTTTCCCAAGCATAACCTGTGTGTTTTGATACACTTGAAATGAATTCTGCATGAGGCTACAGTGGATCAGGGAAAATTGAATAGAGACGTTCCGTCCGCTAATACATGCGGGGCATGTGGTTGTGCTGGTGACTGCGACAGATTGGAGAGGGGCAGAGGGAGGGATAAATGCAAACCATCATGATAAGCCAACATCCAGAAAGCTTTAAAGTGAAATGAGGAATGAAAGGACTTTGGCATCATGACACGTATTACCCTCCCATGCCTGGAGCTCATCACGGAGACCTGATGGCAGCAGATAGACCAGCGCCGGAGTGATGCAAAGGACGCACTCCAACACTCCTCAACATACAGTCCCCATCAGTGTTTATATGCGGCTTCAATCTCATTCATGCATCCCAAGCAGATTATTGCCTCTGGTGATGGCAGGTGATGTTCTGACTGATAGTGCGGTACTCTGTGCAATCTTTTGTGAAGTTTTGGTGATATTTATTTGATGAAAATCTTGAAAAATGGTCTGCACTTAGTGATGCGTTTCATTTGCAAATGGAAGTTGGAAGCCGGGACCTGGGACAACATCTTTTAAAATACGAGTGAAAACTGAGTTGGATGTATTCTTAGACAAAATTGGAAAAGCAAAACGCTGATGAGCAGAACCAGTTGATTAACAACACTGTAGCAACACGCCTACGGGCAACAGTAGCATAGGACTGGGTTTATGGCTTACTATAAATTTGACACGCAAAAAAACTAGAAAAGCACTCGGAGAGCGCAGACCTCCGCCAAGGGCAACAATTCCCCCATATAGCGACTTGCACCATAAATATTAGTCGTACATAGAGCACTGACAATATGGGACTGCTAAAAAAGTACCATATCTTCCTTTAATTTGTGATGCACACAAAAATAAATAATAATGCTATAAAGATTTAATGCAATATTTGTTTCCAAAGTCAATATATTGAAATTAAACACCCTCAATGTTTTTATAGAG